>OZ008367.1:259021439-259324004 GCA_963931995.1 Phaonia tiefii | reverse complement strand
GTATTCTACGTTAAACTTAATGGCCGTGTCTCTGACACAGCCTGCAGGGACAGTCCGTGGCCGAAGGCCTCGGACAACTGTCTGCTGTAATTTTTTTTTGTTGTATTCTATTGGTTACAAAAATCATTATGTCCATTGAGCGATCCTATGCCCCAATTTTCGATTTTTTGTTTTCATTAACTACAATTTCGTATGTCCTTACGGCAGGAAAAAATCACAAACGTACTTAATGATTTTTACTTGTCAATGTTTTGCACCTTAGACGCAGTTAATGAACTTAAGTTTAAAAAAATGAGATATTATTTGAAATCAAAGTAGGCTTTGATTTGAATTTCAACGGTATGACAAAAAGAAATTTGTCATTTCTCTCGGTATCTTAAAGTGAGTTGAATTTTTGTGTAATTATAAATTAATAAAAACAATATTAATTATGAATAGATCAAGTAGAGGTAGATACTTAGCCGAATTGGCAATGAACAAACAAAGGTGTGATAAAACCCCTGATAACAACGTAAGTACATAATGTATCTATATAATGTAGGTGTTGTCGTGAAACAAAATTGAGGGTGATACATACATACATAAATTCTTGGCCAACAGGATTTGTTTGATAATAAACCTGATAGCGTGTCTGAAGCTACAAAGTTTGTTAATGCTTTAACTCAACAAGAAATATCTCCTACTGATGAAGAGCAAAGTGATGTGAACAAGAATAATGATGAGGAGACAGGAGCAATTGAATCTAATGTGAGTGGCAAATTCTTAAAACATAAAATCCCTAAATCCGCTTGATTATGTGCAGATTCAAAACAACTCTTTTCGGCTTGTCGACTACGACTGCAGTTCTGATGGAGATTTCAGTGAAGATTCAAACGAAGATCAAACTTTCAAGCCAAACTTCCAAGAAGATTCTGATATTTCAGATTTTTCGGATTACATGGTCGAAAGCAATAAGAAGGTTTTGACGAGACGAAAAAAAAATTCCCCAGAAGCCTGGAAGGTTAATGTAGCTAAATATCGTCGACCTAAATGCCTTCCATATTCAACAAAAAAAAAGGACCATCCTACTAAAGCTCCAAAGCATATTGACTGCTCTGAATGTAAGTTTAAATGTACAAATTATGTCTCTGAGGTGGAAAGGCAAGAAATTTGCAAATCGTTCTGGGGATTTCTGACTATAACAGGCAAAAAGACTTTATAATAAAACATGTCGAAACTCACCAACCAAAAAGAAGAAGAATTGATGTAAACAGTGTAAAATCGCGTAATGTGTCCAAAACATATTTTTTAGAAAATAGCGCTGGCCGACAAAGAGTATGCGCAAAATTTTTTGAAAAGACCCTTTGCATCTCAAACAGACCTATAAACACTGCAATTTCAGGTTCAAAATTTGGGTCATTTACTGGCAATGATAACAGAGGTCGAAAAGTACCCGGAAATAAAACAAGTGAAACAGGAATTTCTTTGGTAAAAAACCACATAGATAGCTTTCCTGTAATGGAATCCCATTACGTACGAAAGTCCACCAAGAAATTGTACTTAGATAGCAATTTGTCTATTTGGAAAATGTACGATCTTTATCGTAATGATTTTTCCCCGGAACGCAACATTACAGAAATTGTCAGCGAAAAAACTTATAGAAGAATATTCTGTAATGATTACAACTATTCGTTTTTTTAACCAAAAGAAGACCTTTGCGCAACATGTGCAAAATATGACCAAGCTTCTAATGCAGACAAAAAAGAACTGGAAGAAGAATATACAATGCATCTTATGAGAAAAAATAAGTGTAATGAAGCCAAAGAAAATGATAAGGTCAGATGCAAAACTGATCCTTCATTCATTACATGCACTTTTGATTTGCAAAGTGTCCTTCAATTGCCCTATTCCAGTGTGTCATTGTTTTACTACTCCAGAAAAATATGCGTTTAAAATTTGACTATCTATGTAGGAAGCGGAGAAATAGCCCACTGTTACACTTGGAACGAATTGAATGGAAAGCGGGGGAGCAATGAAATAGGATCAATTTTATTGAAATTTCTCGGATTCCTTTTGAACTGCAAAAACAAAAATATTTTTATTCCCCACTTGATAGGTTTTTTGGACACATATTGTCTAAGTGCCGTTCTTCCTTTGAAGGGGACCATCAGGCACAGATATTTTCATCTTTCAGGAATCATTATAATTTTCTGCAAAATACTTCCAAATGCGGTCTTAACCGTGACAGATGTTTCACTATTCTGTGACACTTGTGGTGGTCAGAATAGAAACCAACAAGTAGCAGCTGTTTTAATGTATGCTGTACAAAATTTAAGCCACTTGAACAGAGTTGAACTTAAATTTTTAGAGGCACGACATTCACACATGGAGCCTGACTCGATGCATTCCGCAATAGAGTCGGCTAAGAAAATTAAGAGTGCCTACACAATGACTGATTGGATTCGAATCTTTCAATCGGCTAGATCGATTAAAAAACATAAAATCCAAAGCGAATACCAAGTTCATCTATTAAAATTCTTCTACAATTTACAGGAACTAGCAAGCAGCACAATAAAAAATCGAAATCGAGACGAATTTGGCGACAAAGTATCATGGCTAAAAATAAAATGCCTAAAATTCGAAAAACAATTCCCGGCAACCTTTTTTCATAGATACGATCATACATCTGATTATAAGAAAGTAAATGTTGCTGGAAGAGGTCGTCCAAAGAAAAGTGCCACACTGAAGTCAGCTTACAATAATTTACTACCAATTTCATCGGCAAAAGTCTGATCTTGTTAAGCTTTGCGATTCAAGACTGATTCCAGAAGAAATAATTCCATGGTACAAGTAATTGCCAGTAGTTAACATGGGAAAGCATGAGCACTTACCACAACCTTCCAATGATGAAACTGATTTAGAAGATGAATAACATTTTTTTCCTTTTTCCTAATAAATTTTTTTTTTTTTTAATAAATGAAGTTATCGGAATAAGAAATTATAATTTTTCTTCATTATCTCTCAATATTTTTTCGATTCCGGCAGGTAAAAATCATTAAGGGTTTTATTTTGTATTGTCTTGAAAACTTTTGTAGTTAGACCGAAAATTTAAAAGCAATTATAATAAAGAAACTATTTTTTAATTTACTCTGCAAAATCGCATCGATTAAAACCTCAATATCTCTAAACTGGTCTGACTACACTTAGTGAGTTTTACTTGTCAACCGACGATATAACTTTCTTTATTGTATTCTCGTATCGGATTCCTTTTGAACTGCAAAAACAAAAATATTTTCATTCCCCACTTGATAGGTTTTTTGGACACATATTGTCTAAGTGCCGTTCTTCCTTTGAAGGGGACCATCAGGCACAGATATTTTCATCTTTCAGGAATTATTATAATTTTCTGCAAAATACTTCCAAATGCGGTCCAAACTTGAATAGCTTATCGTTTTTTATTTTAACTTGAAAACAATTTCAAATTATTGCGTATAGAATGAAATCGAGGTCGTGCAATAAATACATTGACGAATCGAAGGGATCTCAGGATAACAAATTGTATCCATTATTACTTATATTTCAAGAGCAACAAATTGCATTAACTCTTCATTGGTTAGTTTTACTGATATCCCCGTATCTATGAGTGATGCTTGATTTGTTGCTGAAATGACTTCAGTAAGTAACTCATTTGTAACATACTTCAAAAAAAATATTACAAAGGAGTCTTTGGGTATCAAATTTTCGAAATGTTTCCAAGACTTAAATGTTTCCAATACTTCTTCTAAAACTTCTTCATTCATAGACTCAACTTGCATTTAATTTTCTTCAATATTCTTAATATTTTCTATACCAATTTCAGGCAGATTTTGTCAAGATAACTCTTCTATTATAAATATAAGAATTATTTTCTTTCATCTAAAATGTCGGAATTATCGGAGTCTTCTGAGTCAGAAATATTCGATTCTTCACTCCTCTTTTCGATTTCACATAATCGAGTTAGATATTGGACTAAAATTGAAAATATATATAGATCACTTACCCCTGTTTGAAGACATTGATTCAGAACAAAGTGAAGACTTATAAGCCATAATTAATTTGTTATTATCAAAAATATTAACATTACGTTTATATGTACAGTGAAAGCTCTCTTCGCGGACAGCTCTTATAGCCGGACAGCTCTCTTAAGCGGACAAATTCTTTGGTCCCAAAATGTTCGCCTTGTTTCAGGAAGAAATCATGCTCCCTTAAGCGGACGCTCCCTTGGACTGACGCGGACACTTTTCTGGTATCAAACATCTCCCATGAGTGGACAACAAAATTGTGAAAACATGATTTCTAACAATTTTTATTGTCGAAATAAAAGAAAGTATGAACGGGAAAACAACTAACAACGCGTTCATGCATCAGATTCCTCTTTTTTGCTCATAGACAAAAAAAAATGCGCAGCTACTGCGATTAACCTCTACCTTTAGAAATGTGTTTTTGTTGCTGTTGTATTTCGATAAGCATAAGTTGAAAAGGATCCCTTGAAACGTGTGAATGTTGCATCATCCGTCAATTTTTTCAGCAACAATAATAATTTTTAACTGTTTTTTTCAGTATGTTTAATTTTAGTTTATTATTTACGCATCTGCATCTTTTCTACGTGAATATTTTACTTGAACGTTAAGGGCTTGGCAATGCCGTGTATTGAAATGATATTTATAGAACGTGTACATTAGTACGCATTTAAATAATAAAAATTTATAACAAATTGGTTTGTAATGTATTAACATATTTATTTGCTTCTCTTTAATTTTATTTAAATTCCTTAAAACGCTCTATTGGGCGGACATCTCCCTTAGGCGGACAAAATTGGTGCGACCGCCAGTGTCCGCTTAAGAGAGCTTTTACTGTATATGTGATTTTTTTTTTGGAACGAAGTTCCTTATCGCACGTTGCGGTATGTGGGCTAAATGAAAAATAACACTGTAAGTAAAATTTGAAGTTTTGAATTGACCCACAAAAACACCGAGACACCCCAACAAGCTCAAAATATCGAAATATTTCGATTTGAAATTTGTAGTAGATTAAGGGTGATTTTTGATTTTATTTGAGGGAAAAACCTGCAAAAGGTCTTGTTAAATCAATTAATATATTTTTTTTCGACAAAATTTAACTGTTGAAATAATACACATCTATTTGAATTGGTTTACCTCTTACAATTTTGGGCCATAATAATTATATTAATTTTGGGATTCGGGATTGGCATCCCTATTACAAACAGATGCTACAACATACAGGGTGATTCAGGAAGTTCCGGACAAATTTCTCCAGCGTATTCCTTGGCTCATTTCATGAAGAAAAGTCTACTAGGACCATGTCCGAAAATGCAAGGGTGCGAAATGGCAAAATTTTCGGATTGGTGGTCGGAGGGTAGTAGGGTAAAGTTGCTAACTTCTGAGCCAGTGGTCGGATATTTTGTTTTTGGGCTTGTTAGAAAGGTCTTGAAGAGGCCTTTCAGAATCAATAAAAATAAAAAAGTCAAATCGTCGAGATACAGAGCTTTCGGGAAAAAAATGGAAAAATAATCACATAACCTCAATTTGCTCAGCCAGATGGTAGGTAACATATATTTTTTTTCTGTTGAAAGATAGCCATACCTCTCACATTTCCAAAATGACCTAAACGAAGCCCAGAGGTCTTACCGTTCCAAATGCAAAAAAGTTTGTTTTTGTTTTTGGAAGCGAAATAGCAGCACACATTTATTTGTTTTTATAAATTAATACGTTTAAGATTTTAAGTAGTATTTATAGGTATTCATTGATAGAATTTTGTCATTCAACAAGTGTCTACGAACGCGAAAAGTACGAGTGATTTTTGTCCGATTTTTTAAAAGTGAATAACGACAAAAAAGGAAAAGTTTACCCTAATCTCTGCTGCAGCAACAGTTTCGAGTACGTTGTGTTTTGAATTAGTGAAAATGGCAACTTATTCAAACGAAGAATTAGCAGACATTCATTACATGTATGGATTCTGCGATGGTAATGCAAGAGCTGCAGCGCGTGAATATGCATTACGATTTCCTAATCGACGACCACCAAAACGAACAACATTCAGTGAGACGCACCGACGATTTCGTGAAAGTACGTTGTTTACACAAATGGAGCGTCCCGGAAATGAGCAACACGACGTTGCAGTTGAAGAGTTAATTTTGGATGCGATAGACGAGAACAAGCACAAGGCGAATCGCGGCCCATGTTGGTGTGGAACAATCAAAAGTATCACAAAGAAAAAAAACATCCATTCCATTTCACACCAGTTCAAGAACTCTTGGCGGCCGATTTGCCACTACGCGGCAACTTTTGCCGTGAGAGGTTGCAACGTGATGTACACGCATTTATGTTTTTACGTTCGATTGTGTGGACCGAAGAAGCGCAATTCACGAGAGACGGCATTACTAATTTCCATAATTTGCACGACTGGGCCCATGACAATCCCCACAACAAGAAAGAAACAGCATTTCAACACCGATTTGCCGTCAACGTTTGGGCTGACTTCATCGACAACACCTTGATTGGGCCAAAAGTACTTCCGCCCAGGTCAAATTCGCAAAATTATTTGGCTTTTTTGCAAGAAGTCATGCCAGAAATCATAGAGGAAGTACCTCTTGCGGTACGAAATCATGTTTTCTACCAACAAGATGGTGTTCCAGCGCATTACGGGCTTATTGTGCGGGATTGGCTTAACACCAATGTCCCTCGACTTTGGATTGGACGAGCTGGACCAATCGCCTGGCCGCCACGATCTCCAGATCTCACACCATTTGATTTCTTTTTGTGGGGCTACATGAAAGATTGTGTGTATTCTGTGCAGATCCACAATCGTGAGCAGTTAATTGCACGCATTGAGGAAGCTGCGGTGAAAGTTCGTGAAAAGATGAGCAAACTAAATGTGGCGGATGTGGTTCGCAAACGGTTGCAATTGAGTTTAGTAGAAAATGGGAACCACATTGAAAACTTCCTTTAACATCAAATGTTTTTTTTCCTTATGTGTTTGATTCTTCAGCCAAAAATTTCAATAAAATAAAATCTTAAACGTGTTAATTTACAAAAACAAATAAATGTGTGCTGTTATTTCGCTTCCAAAAACAAAAACAAACATTTTTGCATTTCAGTAAAATGGTCATAACTTTGGAACGGTAAGACGTCTGGGCTTCGTTTAGGTCATTTTGGAAAGGTAGGAGGTATGGCTATCTGTCAACAGCACATAAGTTATCTGTCATCTGGCTGAGCAAATTGAGGTTATTTTCGGACATGGTCCTAGTGGACTTTTCTTCATGAAATGAGCCAAGGAATACGCTAGAGAAATTTGTCCGGAACGTCCTGAATCTCCCTGTATATATCAAAGTGTTCACCTTAATAGATTAGTCCCTACCCGCCGCTATAGATGTTAACACATCAAAAATATAAGCATTTTATTGACCATTTTGAACAAATAGAAAAACGAGTGACGTAAAATGCAGATCACATTGCCAAAAATTAAATATGTTTTGTTTTGTGTGTGGAAAATTTACACCGAAAATTCATCGACGACATTTGGTTGAAGATGCCCTCAAAGCTTACAATCAGTATTTTTTGGTTACTCCCGCTGAAGAAATGCGAAATGTTGATCATGCACGTGAATTTACGTGCATCACATATTTTAGTGCATTAAACAAATAGTGGAAATCACGGCGATATTCGATGCCATTTGGACTTCCAATGATATGGACCGATCCAGGGCAATATGATATAGAAAATGCCACGCGTGCAAGAACGACGTAAATGGTCTCAATCGAAACAGTAAGTTCACTTAGATAGACTATAGTATATGGAATACACAATAATTTATTCTTATAGAACGATCCGGTTTTATATACAAAGGTGTGCCAAGTGCTCACGTACCAGTTCCACACAGTGATCAATTGTCTGTCCCAGTACATCCATCGACACACCAAAATGATACTGCGTCCTATGAAGTACAATCACAAACTTCAGCAACATCATTACATCATGCTGATTCTGATTACCTTGAGCCAGTTATACAATATCCATCATTAATTTCGCAGGAACATGTAGATAGAATCGTTCGAAATCTGCAGCTATCTCAAATGAATGCAATGACTTTGGCTTCGGAACTAAGAAGCGTCAACGTGCTGACACCAGGTGTAAAAGTTACATCTTGCAAATACCAGCAAGTACCATTTATGCCTTATTTCGTGCTTTCCGAGGACGCAGCTTATGCATATTGTCAAGATATTCCCGTTTTAATGAATGAAATGAGAATCTGCAACTATAATCCATCTTTATGGCGTCCTTTCATAGACTTTTCAACCAGAAGCTTAAAAGTAGTCTTGATACTTGAATACATCAGCGTTAAACCAGTGCCATTGATGTATGCTCTTGGAATGCGTGAGTCGTATGATACCATGAAAATAATTCTGGAACGCATCAGTTATGACGAACACAATTGGCGCGTAAATTGTGATTTTAAGGTTATTTCACTATTAGCTGGAATGCAAACTGGCTATACAAAGTACATGTGTATTTTTTGTAAATGGGACAGCCGTGCAAATAGACAATAGAATAGACTCATTGCTTGCTGAATGCTGAATCCAAAAAAATTTATAAAATCATCAAAATAAGAGCAAACATAGTTCCATGTCCGCTTGAAAATGGAAGTCCATTATTTCTAGATATAAATTTTGACAAGTAAATAATAAATAAATTGATTTGAAACGTGTTTTTAAAGTTTTTTCATTCAAATAAAATCAAAAATCGCCTTAAATTTACTACAAATTTAAAATCGAAATATCTCGTGATTTCGAGTTAACTTTTCAAAACGGGCTACACCACTGGATTCTACGATCCAAAATTAGGTTGACGTGTCTCGGCGTTTTGGTGTGTCATTTTCACCTACTTACAGTGTTATCGGTAAACAGCGAAAAAATTTTCAAAAAAGATTTATTATCAAAAATATTTTTCTCCGAAAAAACTAGTCACCTTATTATTGGAATCCAGCAGGAATGGGTCCGACAATACACCTTATTATCGGTAAACAGCGAAAAACAAGTAAACTACGATTTTTAACATCTTTATTACATCCCAGTATTATCAACTATATTGGATACTTTCGCTTTGGTTTGTGTCTAGACTAACATATGGTGGGAAATTTCTGGTTTAATATGAAGTTTTCTAGGTGAAGTCTGTAACCAATATCTATATATATAAAAATGAGTTTGTTGGTTTGTTTGTTTGTTTACATTTTTTAATACCGTATAGAATCGAGAGCGGTTGGACCGAACTTTTTAAAACATTTTCACAGAATGTAGCTGTTAAGTCGGTGGTGAAAATAAATATTTTTGAAAACGCAATATCTGGAGGACTGATTCACCAATCGCCTTCAAAATGGATGGATGCATTTGGCAGCAAAATTCGTGATCCAACCAAAAATAGGCGGGATCGTATCAGTGGGCGTAACATACAACTTGAAATTTTGTACAGCTGTAGCTCTTGAACTATCAGAGATATGAATATGATATTTGGAATATATGTGCTTTGTACAGTTCGAATCACAGCCAGGGTGTAAGTGGGCGGTACTACGCCACCTTTTAAAAAAATTATCTGACGGCTTTTCTAATAGATCGATTGTTATATGCGGTATTGTTGACCTGCTGATAGTTCTTGGTGATACTTGGAAAAGATTGGATAAAGGAGCGTGACACCGCCCATACAACTTGAAATTTAAAATGGCTATATATCATGAACTATCAGAGGTATGAACATGAGATATGGTATATAAGTTGTTCGTAAAGTTCGGATTACAGCTAAGGTGGAAGTGGTCGGTGCAACGGCCCCTTTTCAAAAATCGGTGTGACAGCTTTTCTCATAGAGCGATTGTTAAGAAAATTTTTCAATGAGGTACTGATGACCTGCTGATACTCCCTGGCTATACTCGGAAGTGATTCTATAAAGGGGTGTGATACCGCCCATACAACTTGAAATTTAAAAAGGCTGTATCTCATGAACTACCACACGTATGAAGATTTGCTATATATGTTGTTGGTACAGTATGAATTACAGCCAGGGTGCAAGTGGGGTGTACCACGCCCCTTATATAAGAACCCGTTATAGCAGTCATAATAATAGTTTGATCGCCCTGAAAATTTCGCAGTATGTTACAGTTGACCTACAGATACGAAGAGGCTATTTGAGAGCAAGTTGACAAGAAGGGCCGAGGCGCCGGCCACACACGTTAATATTTGGCTATTACATTTACTATATCAAACAATTGTCCGTACACCAGGCACTTCAGAACATATTTCGATGTATCTAAAAAATATATGGCCGATTCCATTTAAATAATTTTTTTAAAGTTCAATGCTTTCATATCTTCTGAAAAACATTGAAATATGTGCCTGGTGTACGGACAATTGTTTGATACAGTGTAGGAATGTGAGGTTCGGTGCACATACTACTGATATGATGCAAATTACTTTTTGGTGAAAACCAATGAATGTACGACTATTAACAAGGTCAGACTAAAAGCTAATAAAGGGACCAAAGGTATGAATGAATATGAATATCATTGAGGTCAGTTTCGAGAGCATCCTAAATATCTTTATCCCAATAATGATTTTTTTTTTAAAAATTAAGAACAATCATATAGAGACGACTATAATCACTGGATATTATAAAGGACCCGATGTCCTGATTCCACGCATTCCCATGATACCTACAGACAACCCCAATAATTTCAAAAAATTGCAGTTTCCGATTCGGTTGTCATTTGCGATGACCATTAATAAAGCGCAAGGGCAGTCGCTTCAAGTATGTTGCCTAAATTTAACAAATCCGTGTTTTTCCCATGGACAATATATGTTGCATGTTCATGACTGGGTAAACCTTCAGACTTATTTATATTTGGTCCAGATGACAAAACTAGAAATATTGTACATCCTAGAGCACTTGAATAAATAAAAAAAATTAAAATTGAGTTGCAGGGGTAGCGAAGCGCAACCGGTACAGCTAATATAGTAATATAGAAGCTTTTTAGACAGATCAGCACACGATCGAAATCTAAACAAATACTTCTAACAAATAGTTATCTCAAATCCTTCCTCATAATATTCCGGTCAACTTCAGGTTAATTTTCCCATTGTATTTTTGTTCACCCTTTGGGATTACAATAACTTTGAAGGCAAAACAAATTTTGCCGGGGCCAGCTAATTTAGTATATATTGTAGTTTTTAACTCAATAAAAAGTAAATTTAGAGCAGCTAAAGTGGAAGAAGTTAAAAAAGAAAGTACCTTTGCTTAAAAAAGTAAATTTTCTTACAAAAAGTACATTTTCTTAAAAAAATATTTTTTTTAAAATACAATAAATTGGCTTTTCTTAAAAAACAACCTTTTCTTTAAAGAGTACATTTTTTGTGAAACAAAATAACTTTTTTGAGATAAAAATGTACCTAGTCTTGAAAAAAACGACCAATTCTTAAAAAAACACATTTCTGCAAATAAATACCGTCTCTCAAAAAAATACCTTATCTTACAAAAATTCCTTTTCTGGAAAGTAGCTGTTCCTAAAAATAAAATAATACCTTTTCTTTTCAATTCTTGAGATTAGTAGCCTCTCTGAAAATACTGTTACGAATTTCCTTATTCATCCTTTTTGCGTTGTTTTATTCCCAATAATAAACAAGGTTCTTTTTAAATTACGATAATTACAACGGTTTAACTTTCTTCTATTTTACTTATATAGTACAACAGTTTACTTTATTTATAACACTTTAACAAGTCTTATACTTTACTATCAATTCGCGTTGTTTACTTTACGGGGTTTAATCCCCAAATGAACTCTCCATTCCAAAGACCTCCGCTATTTATACCGACTCACCATACTCAAATGAAGTTTTATCTAGCGAATTCAAGAACCTTCTAGCCGTTACTTATCTTTGTAGAATCATCTCGAATGGTGGAGAATTATCTTAACTGAGGCGAATTCATGCTACTGGTTTAGCGAGCTGGTACGTTGTTACAATGCAAACTTTCAGGCGCAGCACTAACCGCCTGTTATTTACATAATGTTAGTAGTCATTAAGAGCAAGCAAAAGCTTTTACTTATTCGTAACACTGCCCCCCACTTAAGCCTGTTTGTCCCGAGCAGGGCTCAACCCTCCGTTTTCCATACAGGGCTAGTCTTTCCAAATGCACGACTTTAATTTTAGCTCTTGGACTTTGACTTTTCTGGATTCTATAAACCACGTCATTTATTCGTTTGATAACCTTGTAAGGGCCTTCCCAGTGAGTCTGAAGTTTTGGAGATAAACCTTTCTTGCGCTGTGGGTTGAACAGTAAAACTAGCTGGCCTTCATGGAATCCTTCTCAATTTGCCGCTCGGTCGTATCTGGCTTTCATGTTATTACTGGCCATCTTTATTTTGTTGCGCACAAATTCATGGAGATCATTAAGATCCCCCGTATTTTGGTAATTGACATCACTGTTCGCAGGGTTAGGTTCTGGTTTGGTACCGAACTCCAAATCTCCAGGCAGCTTCAGCTCAGTTCCGAAAACTACTTTAGCGGGTGTCCGCAAAGTGGAGTCATGGGTGGCTGTCCTATATGCCAAAAGGAACTTCGGTATGTGTTCATCCTAATCTCTTTGATCTGCGCTGACTACTTTTCTTAGGTATTCTTCAAGAGTTCGGTTGAATCTCTCAACCATTCCGTCAGACTGAGGATGCAATGGTGTTGAACTTGTTTTCCGAATGCCGTATGACTCACACATTTCTTTGAAGATGGACGATTCAAAATTCCTACCCTGGTCCGAATGGAGTTCCCAGGGAACACCAAAACGGCATATCCAGTTATCCACAAACACTTTAATTATAGTCTTCGCTTCCTGATTTGGAACAGGGTATACTTCGGGCCATTTACGGAAGTAATCCATAACTACTAAGACGTGCTGGTTTCCTGAGCTACTGACTGGAAATGGACCGGCCACATCCATAGCTATACGCTCAAAGGCTGTCATGCATTGGGTGCAATTTGCTATCCAATCGGCTATCGCTTGTTGACAGCCAACCCAGTAGAACCGTTGCCTTAGCTTTTCAATGGTCTTGGTTATTCCTAGATGTCCTCCACTCGGGCCATTATGGAACTCTGTCATTATCTCTTTTTCCTTAGAGGAAGGTACCACTATTAACTTTTTGACTATTTTACCATCCTCACTTTCCCATAACCGGTATATGCAACCATCCCATAATTTTAGGCTGTTCCACTGGGCCCAATATGCTTTCATCAGGGGGCTCTCAGGCGATGTCTTTGACCTTCTTCTTTTGCAGAAATGATTTTTGCCAGTGTAGGGTCGCTTCTTTGCGCTGACGAACGTCAACTTTTGAGCAGTGTTTGCATTCCAGCTTGCATGGACGACGTGACAGGGCATCTGCATTACCGTGTTTTCCTCCTTTTCTATGCTCAATGCTGAAGTCATAGTTCTGCAGTCTTTCAATCCAACGAGCAAGTTGGCCTTCGGGGTTCATAAATTGCAGTAGCCACCTTAGCGCCGCATGATCGGTTCTTAACTGAAAAGGCTGGCCCGTACAGATACTTGTGGTAGTGTTTGGTACACTCTATGACTGCCAGTAGCTCTCGTCTCGTAACACAGTAATTTTTCTCTGGCTTTGAGAGTTTTCGGCTGTAGTACCCAATAACTTTTCCTTGGCCATTGATTTCCTGCGAGAGCACGCCACCTATTCCGTAACCTCCCGCGTCAGTATCCAACACGAATTTATCTCCAGCAACAGGATATGCAAGCAAAGGAGTCGTGCATAAATATTGCTTCAGTTGGTGGAATGTCTTTTCTTGTTTTTCGCTCCAACAGTGCGGCCGATTTTGCATCGTGAAGACTTGCACAAACCGTTTGTAGTACGTACAGAGTCCTAGAAAACTGCGTAATTCATGGAGATTCTGCGGTCGTGGCCAATCCTTCACTGTCAGGATTTTGTCTTCATCGGTGAAAATGTCATCTGCTGTCATTCGATGTCCCAAGTATTTTACTTCTTTCTGGAACAGAGAACACTTCTTCGGGCTGAGTTTCAACCCAACCCCGGTTATACGTTAAAGGACTTCTTTAAGTTTCTTCAGGTTTTCATCGAATGTTTTCCCCATCACAATGATGTCGTCTAGGTACACCTAGCATGTTCGCCAATGAAGTCCTTTCAACACGCTCTCCATTACTCGCTCGAAGGTGGCTGGAGCGTAACTGAGTTCAAATGGCATTACTTTGAACTGCCACAGACCATCCCCTACGTTGAATGCAGTCTCTCCTTGTCTTTCTCGCTGATTTCTACTTGCCAATAGCAAGTCCAGCGTGGAGAACCGTTTTGATCCTGACAACGTATCCAATGTGTCATCAATTCTTGGTAGTGGATAACTTTCCTTTTTGGTGACGTCGTTGAGCTTTCTATAATCCACACAAAATCGAGTACTTCCATCATTCTTCTTAACTAGTACCACCGGTGAGCTCCATGGACTTGAAGATGGTTCGATTAGACCATCCTTCTGCATTTCAACTACAAGTTTCTTCACCTCATCTCTTTTTGCAAGTGGAAGACTTCTGAGCGCCTGTTTTATTGGTCTCGCTTCCCCTGAGTTGATGTCATGCTTTACCATTGATGTTCTACCTTGGCATTCTTTTTTCAGACGAAGGCAGACGCATGCTTCCACAGTAATTGCTTTGCTTTGTTCCTATCAGAAGGCTTTAGTTCTCGCACCCACTCACTGAGATGCGACTCCAGCACTTTCTGCTCCTTTTCTCATAGTTTGCTGCAGTCCCAATTAACTTCACAATTTATGACCGCCTCGGCTGGTGTACATTCTGCAATTTCTGAGCGGCCGTCGATCACCTCCTCATTGTTGGACAAATTTAGAACTCGTACAGGCATGTATCCCTCATTATTAGTTGTTACTAGAGTTTTGGCAGTGATGATGTTATAGTTTTTTATACTTGCCGGTTCAACTACCCACAAACCGCCGATCTCACAATCTAACTCCATTCGGGCCCATACTATGGTTTCTGTATTTGGTGGCAATTTTATATCTTTGTGAGCGATCAGCCTTTTAATCTGTGTTGTATTGTCGTATCCCACATTGAGTGGAATTTCCACATTAGCCCACGTCAAAACTTTCTGCCCCATATCTAATTTGAGTCCTTGGGCAATCATTAAATCTGCGCCAACTATCACTTCATCTACAATGTCGGCGACAATAAACACGTGTTCGACGCTCATGTTGGCAATGGATAACTTCAATTTAACTTTACCATGTATAGTTGCTGGTTCACCCGTGCTGTGCGGAGTCTGACACCATGTAACGATTCCATTGGTCCATTTAATAAATCAGATCTGATGATAGATTGTGACGCGCCTGTGTCCATAATCAATATGCGCTTCCGACCACCGATAGCTCCGTGGACAGTGAGGTTGTTGGTTTTCTGTTGTATTATTGAGATGGAGATCGTTTGGCCCTCGGTTGTGGGAGCCAGTCCAAGCCCCTCTGGGCTAGCTCGTTTTAGTTTAACGGAGATTCATTTTGTGTAGTAAAAGTTGCCCGTTTATTGCCACGTTGGGGTGAGCTCGATCTGGATCATTTTCGTGGCTCTCTGCAGTTTCGTGCAATATGACCAGGTTTGTCGCAATTGTAGCACTTTGGTCTGGGCTTACTTCTGCCTGATAACACTTTGCTGAGGGTTTGGGTCATTTCTTTAAGATCGTTTATGGCACCCTTCAAATCTCCTGCCTCGGACTCCATTTACATTTTTCTAACTCTTTGCATTTGAGGCTTGGACACAAATTTCGCTGTCTCCTGTGCCAACGCGAACGAAACGGTTTCGGCGAATGTAGCTTGTTGTGTGGCACAAGTCACGTATTTTATGTCAGGATCACGGATGCCGTTGACGAATCTTTCAATTTTAAATTGATCCAAGAATGGGTGGGACTCACCAGGATGAGTCATCAACACCAAAACTTCCACCTCGGTTGCGAAGTCCTGAAGTGTTTCATTATGCTTTTAAACTCGGCCTCTTAATTCCATGCGATATAAATCCTTCTTGTGATCGCCACCATACTTGCGTTGTAACGCAGCCAGTATATCCTCGTAGTTGTTTCGGGCACTGACTGGAATGCTTTGAAGGACTTCTGCTACGGTACCTTTCAATGCTAAAATTAGCTCTACTGCTTTGTCGTTGCTGTTCTACAAGTACTTAATTGCGACCATTTCGAATTGGAATGTAAAAACGTTGAATGGTGTAGAGCCATCGAAACTGGGAGCTTTCAAACTACTAGAACCTTCAGAAATTACTCGCACTGGACCCTCTTGCAAATGAAGTTCACTCATTTTCCTTTGCAATTCGCTTACATTATTTTTTAGTTCCCGTTCGACTTCCTCGAAATTATGTACGACTTCTTCAATCTTCTGCCCCATTTCCTCGATTTTTTCTTCGACCTTTTCGAATTTATCGTTCACTTGAATCTCCATATTGCCCACAACTTCAGACATTTCTTGCAGTTTCTCATTTGTGGCATTTGATGTTTCTTTCATAATTCTAGAATTTTCACCAAATTTCTCGTTCATAATTCTAGAATTTTACCAAATTTCACGTTCATAATTCTAGAATTTTCACCAAATTTCTTTTCAAGTTTCTCGTCCATACTTCGAGAGTTTTCGTCCAATTTGGCCATCATGGCAGCAAACATTGTAGAATCATCTACATTACCAGTTGCTTCTTTTTCACAAACCTCCATTTCGTCCTTGCACTCGAACTGATATGTGCCAATGTCGATGTTTCGGCGTTTAAATTATTCTATTAATCGCCTCTGCAGCTCTACCTTATTACCAGCAGTCGGTTGATCCAATTCACGCAACTCCTTTTTTAGTTGCTCAACTTTGAGTTCTTCAAACTTCATCGTTGTCCTTAATTCGTAATCCCACTTCTGACACCAATGTTACGAATTTACTTATTCGTCCTTTTTGCGTTGTTTTATTCCCAATAATATACAAGGTTCGTTTGGAATTACGATAATTACAACGGTTTAACTTCCTTTTATTTTACTTATATAGTAAAACAGTTTACTTTATTTATAACACTTTAACAAGTCCTTTATTTTACTATCAATTCGCGTTGCTTACTTTACGGGGTTTAATCACAAACTGAACTCTCCATTCCAAAGACCTCCGCTATTTATACCAACTCACCATACTCAAATGAAGTTACATCTAGCGAATTCAAGAACCTTCTAGCCGTTACTTATCTTTGTAAAATCATCTCGAATGGTGGAGAATTATGTCTGAGGCGAATTCGAGTTACTGGTTTAGCGAGCTGGTAAAAGCTTTTGATTGCTCTTAAGACTCTACTAACATTATATAAATAACAGGACGGTTAGTGCTGCGCCTGAAAGTATGCATTGTAAAAACGTACCAGCTCGCTAAACCAGTAGCATGAATTCGTCTCAGTTAAGATAATTCTCCACCATTCGAGATGATTCTACAAAGATAAGCAACAACTACTAGAAGGTTCTTGAATTCGGTAGACATAACTTCATTTGAGTATGGTGAGTTGGTATAAATAGCGGAGGTCTTGGAAATGGAGAGTTCAGTTTGTGATTAAATCCCGTAAAGTAAGCAACGCGAATTGATTATTATAGTTATTAAAGTGGTGTAAATAAAGTAAACTGTTGTACTATATAAGTAAAATAAACGGAAGTTAAACCGTTGTAATTATCGTAATTTGTTTTATTATTGGGAATAAAACAACGCAAAAAGCACGAATAAGGTAATTCGTAACAATATTTTTTATTTTGGTTATACCCCAAATTTTTCTTTTTATAACCGCTCCAACTCCATCGATTTTACCTTTCCCGTGCGCAGTAGTTCTATTTAATTGTTTTGCAACCGAATTGAGTTAAGAAATCAGATGAGCTCGAAATAATAAATTTATTTTTAAATTCGCTGCTACTTCCGTCCGAGAATGAAATTATTTTTGAGTTTTTATCCCCTGAACAAGTTTCATTATGAAACGTCGATTTTGCTGTGACATAAACTATCACTGAGTATAGCAAACGATTTCGATTTTTCAAACATCCAGGCAATGCAAGGAAAAATCGTAACTTGCCTGTAGTTGAAGTGTGCGCTCTGTACTTCATTTTGGCAGTTCATACTATAGTTTTCTGCAAAATCAATTTGCAAGACTAAATCCCCGCGGTTTATATTTTCCTTTAAACTTTAAAAATAACTTTGTTGGGCACGTTTTACAAAGAAATGTCGTTTGAAAAGTGGGAGCTGCACTTCTAGTTCATGAAGTAGGTCTGATAATGGAGCAACAGTGTAGGTTCATCATATGTGGCATTCTGGTCGAGAGTTGGCTGTGCCTTGGTCGTCTTTGGAAAAACGTTGACTTGCTAACCCATTTGCCAGTTAACTCTTTTTTTTACAAAGCTCGTAGGCTTCTGATCAGCATAAAGCGCTTAGCAATAATTTTTCCATCAACGATGAGAGTATCGTTTCTGCCTACAGCCTGTACACTTATACCTTCACGCATGTAAAAGTCTTTGACGATGTTTAATTGTGTTTTCATTTCCAACGAGACTCCAGAGGGTTGTTCTGTAGCATTATCTGGTTCGACATACTTGTTAATCGTGCTCCAACAACTTTAACTTTTTTTAATGTATCCACTGTTTACTTGCAGGTATGAGGCTCAAACTTGTCTTTTTCTTTAGCATCCTTTTTCTTTCTATCGCGCAACTTCTTCTGCCTTATACGATCTTTTTCTCTTTTTTCTTTCACCAACTTGCTATTTGTTTTTACCAATTTCGATAGCTCTTTCCGGTGTCTTCTCTAACACTCTCAGCTGCTTTATCGCAATATTCTTTGTACTTGAGTGGATCTCTTTTAATTCTTTCCAAGTACCGTATTTTTCCTTCCTTTCTCCTTTCAGCACACGTTTTATACATCTACATAAATATATACACTTACATATGTATATGCATGTTAACATAATAAAAACATTTGATTTTGTAAAAACGAATACTTACGACTGTTGGAACCCAAAGAATATTCAACGCACTGATACTATAGATTGTTTGTTGAGAATTGTAATTAAAACAATGTACAGTTGCAAAAAAATTTTACATTACCAAATAGTTATTATGATTAACAAATTTTATAACGCAAAGTAAAATCGAATATATTTAATTGTTAAATGCGCCTACAATTTGAAAATTAAAATTAAATCTTTAGTGTGACTGTTGTATGCAGTTACTTTCTTTCTAACTAATGCCACTAAATTGTGGTTTGAATTAAAATTTTTAGCCACTTACTTGTTCTCTGTACCTCTATATACCCTAACGCGACATTAGAACAAGACCAATAGAAAATGGAAAATTTACCGTTAATCAGGCTTTGTTTGATATACTTTCATTTGTTTGTATTAATTTGTTACTGGTAGAAAGATTTCATAAGATGTGTGCATTCATAATGTGAATATGTCCACAATAAATACTGAAGAGAAAATACCATTTAAAGTACCTAAGAGCAAGAAAAATATATTTTAAATTTTCAAGCAAATTTTCTCATCATAACAACTGAGATAACCTGTAAATACATTATATTATAAAAATTTGCATATTATGTTAATATAATCTTAGCAAGAATCATTGGTCTATTAACATTTTAATTTTTGGTCCCGGTTGACCTTTCTGTAGAAATACCCATACACTAATCCATTGCGTGGGAACCGTTTTTAGGTATTCGAGAACATCGACACACGTTCAATAACTTCATTTCACTTACTCAACGTGTTTTAAATAGAAAACTGGAAGCAAATGACTTGTAAGACAGAAATAATCGAGAACAAAAGACTCGAAAACAGTGCACACTGGGACAGATTTAAAAAATGACCGGACAAAATTCCAAAAATCGATGCAGTAATCCAGATAAAATATGTGACCTAAGCAGTTGCCAATTAACCACTGAGGTCGAGAATTAACTGTTTTGAAGGTTCCATGCACGTTGCTGATCAGCCAAGGGGCCCAAAGTTGAGTATTGTTTCAATACATGCATGCAGGCTAATTTTGGGTTATTTTTAATATATGTGTGTTATATGAAGGTAATGTTTGTGGTTGTTTTAAACTCTTTTTATTGATTTTGTGTTATAAGAGCTACGAAAATGTATATTAAGTTAATTTAATTTAGTTAAGGTTTCTAGTTCAATTGCAATGAAAGTAGTTGACTAAAGATATTAAATTTTTTAATCTTTTGTGGGCCGACAAAAATTATGATCAACTGGGATCAGCGCGAATTACGGGTTAGATTAATAAAAGATAGTGTTTATTCTTTACTGTTTCTACATTTATTTAGTGCTTAGGCACTCATGGACAAATTCTAACTGAGTTCCTGTTGTAAATTGACTTACTATAAAATAAATAAATGGTTTCCCATTACATCCCATGAAGGGACTGGGGAGAACTTCTCACAATCACTGAGCTGTGCGCTTTCCAGTTTTCACTCACTGATTGGGACCTACAGTTTTACACCGATTCCGAACGGTAATTTGAAAAGCTTTTTCATTGGTAGATACTCGATAGTGTCGCCGTCACTATGCGAGGTGACCGCCGCCGAAAGAAAATTTGAATTTGGTCAGAGCCGGGTTCGAACCCAGGATCTCATGTACAAGAGCCGCGCACACTAACCATTGCACCACCGACGGCCACAAAATGACTTACTATATATAATCTAAATCTGCTAACTTCGATTTTGCCTTCGACAAATACAAACGGGGCAAAATCGAACAAATATGAAAATTGAAATTTATTTAAAACATATGCTGACTTAATTGTATTTTCTTAGTTTATTACCCTCTTGAAACTGTTGACTTCGATTTTGCCTTCGACAAATACAAACGGGGCAAAATCGAACAAAAATTAAAATTAAAATTTACTTAAAACATATGCTGACTTTACTGCATTTTCTTAGTTTATTACCCTCTTGAAACTGCAGTGAAGTCGTCGGTCTGGAGTGTGAAGTCATGTTGCGAGAAGACCGAAATTAGGGTTTCAAGTGACAATGAGTAACACTTGAGTTTATTTGTAAATAGTGCCAAAAATAATAAAAGGAAAAGGTTGTTCATACTTGGTCATTCATTAAATTGGAGAATGCCACATTTATAAATGAAAATTATGCGTTTGTCTTAAACGCAGAATTTTGATTGTACAATTTATTCTCTGAAGTTAATTTCGAGAGATTGTGTTTGTGGTGGTGTAGTCGATGCCGACATAACTCCTCCCTCCTTTGATTGGAAATTCTCCCGAATTTTCAGTTTTATTTTTGAAAATTTCGTATATACTATTATCATTACGATGATTGTTGCAATGATTAAAGTCAGAATAACAATAGTGTTGATTATTATAAAATTATAATGAATTGTTTTGTGAACCTTTAATTCTTCAATTTTCTTTACATTATCTATGTTGGTTAAAACTATTTCATCAAAAGACAGTGTTGTAGTACTATTATTAGAAATAAAATTTGGGGATTTTACAAAACTTTCTTTGAATTTTTTGTCACAATTTTTTAGTACAATATTGTTTATTTTTATTTCGCAATCATTAAAAGTTTGTATTGTTGTCGCAATTGCTTTGTAATTTTATATTTTCTGAATTTTTTATTAATATTAAGCCAGATTCGATTTGAGTCAGCCCAATTCTAAATAACAATTCCTTGGGAATTTTTTCCCTATAGAGTTGGACGATGGTGGCTGGGTGCAATATAGCCACTACAGCGACGAGGACACACCCCAAAAGCCACCTGCCAAAAAATTTCGTGGGAATGTCATGCTTCACATTCAGAGCCAACCCAATTTTCCGTTTCTCTTCGGTTCTGCAGAAGGTTATCCAACTTGAACATAGATCTTCCTCGAGTATATTGACGACTTCTGTCAGAACTTTGCTCATGCTACACTGGGCCAGAGACATGTCGCAGTCTTTCCCTATACCCGTTTGGTACCCACTTTCGGCAAAGAAACGTAGTGCTCCACTTAGCTTCACTATAGAGGATATACCGAAAGACTTTTGCTTTGGCTCAATGTGCGACGTTAACACATCTAATAAATATTTAAACGCCGGTTTGTTCACTCTATAATACTTCTCAAACCTTTGAAATGCAAAACAAATTAATAAGTATAATAGTTTGATTGCACTTACAAAGTTTGTGGCAAATCAAGTGGGTTGCTGGCATCACACAACATTCTTCTTTCCACCCTTTGGTTCGACTTGTCCTGCTGCTGATCTTCTGCTTCAGCTAACAACAAAACTAATTTTTCTTTTACACTTTTATTTGACGAATTTCAGTTATTACTTTCACAAAATTAATTTCAGAATATGTAATCAAAACAAAACAGCTGACTTTTAATGCAAATAAAACACACCTAAACAAAAACAGCTGACTTTAAATGCAAGTTGAACATGCCTGCAAAAAAATAACTTACTTCGAAAACTCGAAATTTTACTATTTTTAATAACTTACTTCGAAAACTCGAAATTTTGTTTAGAATTGGAGGATTTTGTTCTTGGGAAAAATAAATTCCCTGGGAATTTTTTCCTTGGGAGTATTTAGAATTAGGTTGAATTACATCTTCGTTTTCATTTCTTATTTTTACACATGTTTGAATCGTAAAAATACATATATATATTAGATCTTTTTAGGGAGTTAACATTATTGTTGTTGTTATGTTGATAAGAACTATTTTGGTAATATACAATTTGTTGTGTTTTAAATGTAAGTTCAACGTTATTTTCGTTTCCTAAAGATGTAATATATGATCTTTGTGTTATTATTGTATTATTGGGTACTTTAAGTATAAACAGTATTTGATTTTCTTTATATTTTGCTATTGCGAGTTGTGTTTTTTGTAGCTTAAAGAAATCTATGTTAAGAGATTCGATTTCTTCTGTTGTGAACATGTAGCTAACCATCATATTATTGTTTGCTGCTATGATATTATTTTGTATATGTTCTATTTGGTCTGATAGTGATTTTATTTTTAGCATCGTGTCTACATATAGGATATGGGATATTAGTCGGGAATTGTTCTGGCTTACCTTATTAAATTTTTCTAAGATTCTGGCCCTGTCTGTTTCTATAGTTTTTGTTAAAGTTCTTATGGTTTCGTTAAAATGATTGTTTATGCGAATATTATTATTGGGCCCTTCAATAATGTTATGGTTATTTTCTTCTATAATCTGAAGGTGGTTTTCTATACTTGTTCTATCTTCATCATCCATTGTACCAGCTATCCATTTAAGGCCTGATCCCAGGATGTTGGCTATCCTCGTTTTTCTCTGTTAATCTTAATCGTGTGGAGTTTAGTTTTTACTTACTGAAGTTCTGATAGTAGGAATCGTTTATTTTCGATTACATCTAATTCATTTATAAGAATTTTAATATTTTCGAGAGAGTTTTTGATTTCATTCAGGTTAATTATATGTAAGATTGTTGTGTAGTCAAGAATAAGTTGGGCGTCGTTTAACTTTATCTCAGTATACCTATTGCTGTTAGTGTTGATCGGTTGGACTGTTAGGGCTGCCATCGTTATTGGAAGGATCATCAGGAATATCAAGATTATCGATGTCCAGTTGACCTATAAATTTATTTTTTCTTTTAAAATTGTTGGGGTGAACATTTTCAAGATTAATTTTTCGATATCTGGGTTCGTATTTATGCCTAAGTGCTTTGTAGTTTTTTGCATAACCTTCTTCGTTGTCAACATCAACTATTTCTCTTTTTTCGTTGTGTCTATGAATTATTTTGTTTTTAGCGTTAGATAGTTGTTCGAAAATGAATTGTTTGTCCACCCGATTTTCAACTACATCTATGGGTTTTGATTTTGTTGTGGAATGAATCGATTTGTTATACAATTCAATATATTGGGAGATGCGTTCTTTTACAGAAAGAGGTGAGTTTTGAGCTTCAAGGGTTCTGAATTTATCCGAAATTAAGCTGTGTTGTCTTTCGACATCAGCATTGCCTGTATGATTATTGCGTTTGGTAAAATTGACTTCTATATTTTCATTCCGTAAAAAGTCTTTGACATTGATTGAGTTGAATTCGTTATCGGTGATTATTTTCCTTGGCTTGCCCCTTATTGAGAAAAGTAGTCAATTTTTTTCGATTATTGATAATATTTCTGTCTTCTAGGTAAAGAGCTATGGCGTATTTGGAAAATTTATCGATGAATGTGATGAAGCTGTGATTTTTGTTTGTGTAAACATCCATGTGAATGATTTCGTTGATGTCTGAGGGTGTTTCGGAGCATTTGAGCATTGGTTTCTGAGGTTTTCTGTCGTATTTAGACCTATTACATACGACGCAGTTATTGATGTATTTTTGAATAAAATGTTTGAGGTTATTGTAGTATATTTTTGTTTTGAGGCCTTCGTAGTTTTCTACAATGCCTGCATGGCTTGGCTCGTATTTATGGTATTTCCCTATCTGTTGATATAGGTCGTTCTCATTGCTAATACCCAGCGGGCAACAAACCGAGCCTTAGCGAGTGTTACGCTAAATGCTCGCAAACGGGCTCAGAAGCGAGTATTTACCGGACCAAAACCGGGGGAGAAATTAATCTCGCCCAAATATTCGCTAACTGTTCCAAAAACGGGTGCTAAACGGACGAAAAAAGAGAGAAACATTGTCGTCGTTGTGTCGTGCGCCAAACAGAGGCACATACGTGCAGGCACACGACACAACAACAAAGTTTTGGATATTGCATTTTGTTTTATTTTTCGTGTTGTTCTCGCTAAAGATATTGCAAAAGTCTCGCAAACGAATCTCTTGCAAGACATCGTAAACGAAACTTTTACTGCCACAAACTGATCGACTGATGATTCATTTTCCGATCGTTTTCGGATCTGTTTCGAGAGTTTTACCCGCAAATGTTTCGCGTAACGCTCGTATGCGATATCGTATACGAAGTTTTGGTCCGCTGGGTATATCTGGTGTTGAAGCTGCATCGCACAAATTTTAATCTTTGGACTTCATTGTAGAGGTGATCTGAAAGTTCAGTAAATATACCGATTCGTCCGGAGGTGATATGTTGTCGAAACAGATCTGTCATGTAGTTGGTTTCTATGTCCCTGGTCCTTATACAAATTTTCTTTTTGTTATTTATCATCCTAATGTCTTCTATTTTGTGATCTGTTAGTTTGATTTGTGTTGGAAATCTTTTTACTATAGTGGTTAAGGTTGGAAAGTGGCCATTTAGCTCTTATTCTTGAGAATGAATAGTTGCGGCTGTGCTGAAGTTGTCTGTGTTATCCTCAATTTCTGTTTCTTCCGAATTTTCTATGGCTAATATTTCTCCGATTGTGTTGTTTATTCTGCTCATAAAATCACATACTTTTGAAATTGTATTTGCCCAATTTTAGCAACCATCTTTGGAGTCTTGGGTTTATGTCTTTACCTTTTGTCTTGGTATATAGCCACACTAATGGTTAGTGGTCAGTTAGTAGTTCGAATTGTTTACCATAAACATATGGCGAAAGTAGCCTACTGCCCAAACAATAGCAAGTAGTTCTTTTTCTATTGTGGCATAGTTTTTCTCATGGTCATTCAGTGTTCTGCTTGCATAGGCGATTGGGTGTTCATTTTGAAAAAGAACTGCACCTAGTGCATGATCGCTAGCATATGTTGTTAATTTAAAGTCCTTGGACCAATCTGGGTATTTAAGTATGCGTGGATTTGAGGATGGTTTTAGGTTTGTCAAATGCATCTATGTATTGTGAGTCACTAGTATTTACTTTTGCATTTTTCTTCAAGTATTTGGTAAGGTTGTATACTATTTTTGCAGAATCCTTCACAAACTTTCGGTAGTATCCTGCCATGCCCAGGAAAGATTTTGTTTGTTTTTGGGAGCTTTAATTTTTGAATTGATTCAACTGTGGTTGAATTGGGTTTTATACCTTCTGTGGTGAGGGTATGGCCTAATAATTTGTTTCTTTACAGAAGAAGGAACATTTATCGGCTTGTATTTTAAGGTTATGTTCTCTCAATTTCGCAAAAATTTTCTTCGTGTTTGTAAAGATAAGTATGTCATCTAAGTAGACGACACATATCTTGTTTATGTATTCTCGTAGTACTGAGTTCATCAGCCGTTGAAAGGTGGAGGGGGCGTTTTTTAAGCCAAAGGGCATTCGAAGGAATTCGTAATGACCGTAAGGGGGTTGAAAAGGCTGTTTTCTTTTGGTCATCTTCATCTATTAGAATTTGATGAAAGCCTTTTGCCAAATCCAAGGTTGTGAAATAGTTGGGAATAGGGAACCACTTCTGTTTACCAGAACTATCTTACGTTTTAGGTACGATCCAGATTGGCGAATTGTAAGGGGAATTTCTTTCTTTTATAATGTTTTGTTTTAACATTTCGTTTATTTGTTTTGTTATTTCTTCTTCGTGTATCTTTGGATATCTGTAGATGTTTGTGTATGTAGGTCTATCTGTGGTGGTTACTATACTGTGTTTAATTTCGTGTGTCCTTCTTTGTAAAAAGAGTCTGAATTTTCGTTTATAATTCTGTTTAAATATGTTTTTTCCTCAGAATTCATATCTTCTCTAAAAAGTTGTATTATGTTTTCGTCATTAATGTTTGACTCTTCGATGGTGTGAATTTCTTCATAGGAAGAGGGGCAAGAGTTTTCAAATTTAATTTTGTTATTGTTAATTTCGATGAATTGTTCTTCGAGATTTATTTTTGCTCCCAATAATTGTAATATATTCTGTCCGATTAATCCGTCAAATTGTTTGTTTCTGAAATCTGTTAATTTCCATCGCATAAAATTACTATCTCTGAATTCCTTCGGGACTTCAGTAATATGGGTTCTTTTTCATTAAATATATTTGTCAGGATATTGTTTTATTCAGTTCAGTTTATTTGTTATTTAAAAAAAAGTGAAAATATACATTTGAAACATATTGTATATAGTTTTAAATGATTATTAGATAAATTGTATCGTTTGTTTTAGAATAATTATAATTGTAGGTGGTTTAATATTTAAGTGCGTCTTAGTTTATCGTCTTTAACTTCTTTGATCGCGTCTTTACTCTACCGGTCGTTATTCGAGAATAAACTTAAAGAACACGAAAAGATCATGGGCTCGTATATTTGCTTGTTGACGTTTGTTGGTTGTCATCGTTTACAGTCTCTGTCTATTAAATTATGTCGTATACTGCACAGTACAGTAGTATCGGTAAATTTCAATCCCACAGTAATAATTTCGTTATCTATTTTTTTTTGGCCGGAAAGAGCGTTGAATATAATTGGTTTGTCTAAACGAATTCTTTTGTACTTTGGTAGGGAATTTGTATTTAGGAGTGTTGTTGTGAAACCTGTATCTATTAAGCATTTAATTTTACTATCTCCGATTGTTATTTCTATCAAGGGTAATTGTATTCCTCGCTGTCTGATTGAAAATCTACTTCATTTTCTAGGGATTCTTCTAGTTCTGGTTCGTCATGTAAATTTTGCTGTAGGTGATCTACTTCCATTGGTTCTGGATATTGTTTATTCTGGTTTGGGGAGTTTCTAAATGTTGCTGACCTATCCCTATTGTTGTGCCTGAAGTTGTTTGACTGTGTGTTTGTTGCGAATCTTTGGTCGTTTTGTCTGGACATATGTAGTTGATTGGCGAAAGTGTCCGGAATTGGTACGAGTATTGTAGTTATTATTGTTTGAATTAGTATTGGTATTATTTTCAGAGATATTTTGGGTATTTTGTTTATTTTGACTATTAAAATTTTGGTTTTCGTTTCTTTTTTGATTATATTTAATTAGGCCACACTCTTCTAGGCAATAATACGCTTCCCTGAGACATTTGATATTTCTACTGTGTACAATACTAGCTAAATGAGGTAGTATGCTTGTTAAAAATGTTTTTAAAATAAGGGCTTCGTTTGTGTTCGGAGAGAATTCTCCCGGTTTTTGGGAATCTTGGAAATATTTATTGTTTAACTTATCTAGGTTGTTTTTTAAATAATTAAAAGCTTGACTTACGTCGCCAGTTCTGACATTTAGTGCTCTGTGGAATAGTTGGTGGTATGATTCTCGGACTCTAAAATTTTTTAGTAGTTCCTGCTTGATTTGTTCCCAGTTCATGTTTCTAGTTGCTCTGATGACGGTTCCTGCTTCGCCTTGTATTTTTTTTTAGCACATACCTCTTGAAGAAATACTCCTCCATATGTGTCCCTCTAAATAGTGTGCTGAAAGTCACGTCGTAGCTTCTGTCGCCTCGAAATTCTTGTATCTTTGATGCTTCCTTAAGGGCTTCTGATAAGGGCAGCTGTTCATTTCTTGTAGTAGGGGATGATGTTGGGGCTGCCATTTGGAACGTTGGTAATGGTTCTATGTTTTGGAATGCTTCGGACAGGACTTCGGGCTGGAAGTACGGGATGCTGGATTCTGTTGTCTTCTTTTCCATGTCTTTTGGCATTTGCACAGCATTTCACGATTTAATTTTTGAATTCACTTTTTATTCACAATATGTATTATGTGTTTGTTTCATGTTTCTCTTTTTATACCCTCCACTGTAAGTGATAGAGGGTATATATCAGTTTGTCATTCTGATTGTAACATATAGAAATAAGGCTTTGCGACCCCATAAAGTAAATATATTCTTGATTCTTATAACAACCGGAGTCAATATAGCCATGCCCGTCTGTTGAAAACATTCTCACGACTTCAATCGGCGATAACGCGGTTTGGTTTTCGGCCAGAATGTTCCACGTATTCCTGAGCAGTTTGGTATTGAAAATCAGCGAAATTGGTCCATTCGAAAAAATTTTATGATTGGAAACGTAAAAAAACTTATAAAATTTGCACATTAATTTTTGTACTTTTATACTAAACTACTCCTTTTGCCGCATTTCCATGTTGAAAATCTTTGTTGTTCTTTATAATAGGTAAGTACTTTAGAATGTTTAGTACGCCTTACCTTACGGTATAGGGAGTCATGTCAGATTGTTATTGTTGTAATCTTTATTAACAAAATGTTAAATG
The DNA here is from genome assembly GCA_963931995.1 of Phaonia tiefii. NCBI lineage: Eukaryota > Metazoa > Arthropoda > Insecta > Diptera > Muscidae > Phaonia > Phaonia tiefii. Next base: position 259,294,911 of record OZ008367.1, on the reverse strand, counting down.
TTAATTTGAATTTAACATGGATATATAATTATAAAAAATATATAAAAAAATTAATTCATACATTTTTATGTTAAATAAAAGTGCTGCCAAGTAAGCAAAATAACAATGCTGCTTGATGCTATTTGACAGCAGCTGACAGTTGACGTTTAGTAAATTAAAATAAAAACTACTAATCAAAATGGCACCTACACGAAATACAAGAAAGCAACGAGTGGTTGTTATGCAGAGAAATAAATACTCAGGTAAGTTTTTTGTTCCCTTGTTTATATATATTTTTATTAAAAATGTTAATTAATTTGTAGGCGCAACATCAACAATGTATATATGTTTTCTGTCTTATCGGATGGCGTATTCTACGTTAAACTTAATGGCCGTGTCTCTGACACAGCCTGCAGGGACAGTCCGTGGCCGAAGCCCTCGGACAACTGTCTGCTGTTTTTTTTTTATTGGAGCGACAGTTCTATCGTGCTAAGTTGGATTCGGAAGTCCCCTTCAAACTGGACAGTTTATGTGGCTAACAGAGTTGCAGATATCCAACGTATGAGCAATCCAGTTCAATGGAAATATGTTCCATCCGCACTTAACCCAGCTGACTGCGCGTCAAGGGGCATTCTCGCAAAAGATTTGCACAAAAAATCAAACTTGGTGGTACGGCCCGCAATTCCTTTATGAATCAGAATCTTCATTGTCTTTCTAATTTGCATACGTCTGAAGAGGAAAGAATGGCGAAAACTTCTGCAAATATAGCTACTGAAACGGTATATCCTGAAATGTTTTCAAAATTCTCTAAACTGTCGCCACTGTTACGAATTACTTCTCTATGTTTTCAATTTATTAATAATTGTAAAAACTTCAAATCGAAAACTACTGGCCCTTTGACAACATCATAAATTAATAAAACTTTACTGGTTTTTATAAAATTAACACAGAAAATTGATTATCCTGATGAAATGTCGAAACTTTTCACTAATCGTAAACTTAAACATAGCCCAATTTTGAAATTACTGCCGTTTATCGATGATATTGGTATTATTCGCGTAGGTGGTCGCCTACAAAACTCTGGTTTGCCATATGGTGTAAAGCACCCGCTTATTTTATCAAAAGCTAATCCCTTGTCGAAGTTTATAATAATAGATGCACATGAAAGGACATTACATCGAGGTGTCACGTTGACAATGTCTTTTCTAAACCGGAAATATTGGATTGTGTCAGGAAATATGCTTGTGAAAAGCATAATTCATAATTGCATGACGTGCTTCAGGTTTACAGCGAAAACGTCACAACAGATTATGGGTAATTTGCCATTCGTTCGTATAAACGTAACTAGACCGTTCACGTACAGTGGTGTTGACTACGCTGGTCCTATTTCCATTAAAAATTCAAATTTGAGATCTACAATTATTTCTAAAGGTTACATTTGCCTATTTGTGTGCATGGTTAAAAAAGCCATACACTTGAAAGCGGTTTCAGACCTCACCACCAATTCGTTTCTAGCCGCTTTCAGGCGTTTTGTATCACAAAGAGGTGCATGTACTGACATATATTCCGACTGCGGCACAAGTTTTGTAAGTGCTTCAAAGGAACTACAAGTTCTCCACAATAAAGGTCAAAAATCATTGCCTGAAGACCTTCAACAAGCTTTTAGCTTAAATTGTACCAATTGGCACTCTATTCCACCTGCTTCACCAAACTTTGGCGGTCTATGGGAGGCAGGTGTAAAATCTGTTAAATACCACCTGAAAAGGATAACCCATGACAGACACCTAAACTTTGAAGAATTGACAACTTTACTTTGTCAAATTGAAAGTTGTTTAAATTCACGGCCCCTTTGCCCAGTATCATCCGATCCATCGAGTTTTGAAGCACTAACTCCAGCACATTTTCTGGTAGGAGAACCAACTAATTGTATACAGGAGGAATCTTTGTTGGACATGAATATAAATCGCATTACCCGCTGGAAATATGTTGAGAAAATGAAGCAGCATTTTTGGAAAAGATGGCATAGCGAATACCTAAACCGTCTCCAAGCTCGTCCAAAATGGCTGAACAGTCAACCTGACGCTAAAATCGGAAAATTGGTTCTAGTTGCAGACGAAAGATGTGGCCCAGGACAATGGATACTCGGTCGCATCCAAAATATTCATCCAGGCCCAGATGGACACATAAGGGTGGTATAAGTTCTTACCAAAAATAAACTTTCTAAAATACCTATATCTAAAATTTGTTTTCTTCCAGGAAATTCGGCTCAAGATGATAGCAATTAAACGTACCTACTAAACTAAATATAATTTTATAAACAACTGTCAACTAAACTATAACCATTTCCGGATGGTGCCTGCTGCACAACGCTGTGAGTCAGAGCATAGCGGAGTTACAAAACTCAACTAAAATACTGTCAACAATACGCCATCCTTCTTCATCAAGCAACATTCCAAATCATTCCTGCTTTAGGGGGAGAATGTTTACGGAAATCTACTCCTTTACTCGGATATAAATATGTAATATAATAGCCTAATCATTACGAAATTATATCTACAATTATATTACAACTAAATTACATATATCTTTGTTAACCTACACTTAAAAACATATATGTATCTACCACAATGCTTGATGTTATCACGTCAATGTTAACATTTACTTTGTTTTTTGCATTATGTTAAATATTCACCTATTTTTATTCACTACACTGTACTTTAAATCTAAATAATTAACTCGCAGTAACTTAGCTCCTGGTATCTTTTGTTTGACAACAACAAGACCTTTAGCTCAGAATACATTCACTGTTGTTGTTGTCAACACAATCGATACATCGAGTGCTACACTGACACCTCGACTAACCATATTATTGTTTATGCTTAATAACAATAGTGTTTTCCAATTGCACATATTTTCTGCCGTGCTTGAGTCGAGGCCGAAGTGTAGTTTTGTTAAAGTTAGCGGAATTATTTTATGATGTGCCCATATTAGGAAAGTTAGTACATTTTTGGGACAATAATTCTATGGCTTTCGCTAATTTTGTAAATGAAAAAATTTCTCTCTACCTTGGACATTCGAGCGAACAACATCAGCTAAGTATTTTGGAAGTTTGAATATTGATGCGGAGATTAATAAAATTGTGAGCAAACCCTGTTGTATAAGAAAATCTAATCTGGTCCTTTGACATAGAAAAAAATAAGGAAATTATTCTAACAATCGGTGTTTGGCGTTTGAAAACGTGATGCCTTATACCTAATTTCATTAATGTCGGAAGTGTTTCTCGTGCTTTATCGGATTGACAACCCGGACGAACACCCTGTTTTGTATGGGAGGTACCAGAATGGGCGTGACAATCTCGCTGATTTCCTCCAGTTAAGTAGATATTTACAGATTATTAACCGGTGTGAGAGTTGAACCTAATCACATCTACCAGAAGAAAGTTTTGAAAGAAATATGATTTTGTGCTAAATGTGTCAATTTGTACGGGAGGTGCCAGAAAGGGCGTGGTCACAACGCCCATTTTCAATCCCAAACTCAATATTGGAAAATAATGGTCACTGACAAAATTTCATTGTGATCTGTAAATATTTACGGCAGTTATCGTGTTGACCAGTTAGACAGACAGACGTACATACCTACATGGCTCAAACGTCTTAAAAAGTCGAATTTTGTCCAAAGATACTAAGGGTCTAATATGGCTCCTTCTATGTGTTACATTTTTTTACGTATTAAATTATATATACCCCCATCCCTATGGGTGAGGGTATAAAAAGTAATAAACGGTGCGGATGCAGGGTGGCGCCGTTGGAATTATCGATTGTGTGGATTTGTCAGTCACGATGTCGCAGTGGTCGAGTGAGCATCGCGCGTTCGCTGTGGAGACATTTTTTAAGAGTAATGATTCTTACGTTATTGCTCGCCGACAATTTTGTTCAAAGTGCGGTATTCGGCCAATAAGTGATGGACCGAGTGAAAAATTGTTCGTGGGTGCAGACATTCCGCGCAACTGCTTCGGCTCTGAACGACCCACGGCCAGGGCCCAGTCGATCTTCAAGGACTACCGAAAACATTGAACTGGTTGAAAGCAGTTTACGTGAAAATCCGCGACTTTCAATACGGAAAAGAGAAGCTTCACTGGGACTCCAAGAGCGATTATTCATGAAATTTTAAAAAAGGATCTAAAGTTCCATCCTTTTAAAATTCAAATCTTTCAATAACTGAAAGAACGTGACTTTGATTTACGCAAAAATTTTTGTGAAACGATGTTGGAGCGTTTTCGCACTGTAAATCCCATTTTTTGGAGCGACGAGACTCATTTTCACGTAAACGGCCACGTCAACAACCAAAACTGCCTTTACTGGTGTCCAAGAACCCGCAACCCTCTATTGATACATCAAAATCCATGATATTGCCCCAGGGTAACTGTTTGGTTTGCCTAATCCACGCATGAGATAATTGGACCATTTTTATCGAGGCCAGGCGACGAATGTCAACGGTGAAAATTATCGACGCAAGATTACGGAATTCTGTTTACCAAACCTACGAGCTCATCCATCTAACTCTTCACACACGTGGTTTCAACAGGATGGGGCGACTGCACACACAGCCAGAGCTTCGATGAATTTGCTTCGGGAAAATTTCCCCCAAAAACCACCGAGGTCGACCGATCTGACTCCCCTCATAGTAGAGAGGGTTTATAATGACAATCCCCAATCTGTTGTGGCTTTAAAGTAAAATATTCGTTGAGAAATCAGCTCAATTGAACCAAGTTTACTGCAGCGTTGGCGCAGAACACAAGGCTCCGTTGTGAACAGTGTGTTCAAGTCGACGGAAGACATATGGATGACATACTCTTTAAAAAAAAATTAATGTGAGTCCGATCACAGGGGAGATGTGTAAACATCTAGTAATGAAGTTGGAAGTACTTATGCTTTTAGTATATTTTTTAATTAATCAATTAAAAGTATCAAAACTTTCAATATTGTAAATACATAGGAATTTGCTGGTTTTTGTTTGTTATATTTAACTTATTTGGTTAGTAAATGGGCACACTGCAGTATATATGTACTGCATTAAAAATTACAGTAAGCAGTAAATTTACTGATTACTGAAAAAATTCAGTAAACTTTTACTGATAATGAAATTTAATTTGCATTACCAGTAAAATCATAGGCCGTATTCATAATAATCAGTAATCGGGCATTACTGATTACTGAAAATTCAATGCACCTCATCGTAATCATGTAGGCACTTTATAAAAATTGCTGAAAAAAATTTTAGTAATCAGTAAAAATTTACTAGTTAAAGAATTATTTTTCCTGAAATTGTAGTAGTACTGCAAAGTGCCCATCTATTGTAAATGCCTTAAGTACAAATAGTTAATATTGGCTTATGGTAACTAAAATAAGATATATACATTTTTGATTCGATTGTATTTAAAAATCTATGGAAAACTGCATCTATAGTAGTGGAATTGTTAGTTGTGGGGGTTTGTGAAAAATTGCTCATATGCAAGTGGAAAACGGCAAATAAAAATTTTGATAAAGCTTGCGACTGTGGGTTTGCACAACTTGTATTAAAATCTCCACCCATAATAATTGGCATGAGATGGAGATTGTTACCCAATTGTCGTGCACCAGTTTCAGTGTAAGGCAACAATACGTAATGAAGATATGTTATACACTTTGTGTTGTTTTATGTTCTGAGTTATAATTTTTTTTGGTGTTTTGTAAAATATTTTATTATTTTGTATTTGTTGCGGTTGACAAGTTATTAATCAGCTGTTTACTGAAATGTAATGTTATTTTACAGCAATGGTTTTCGAAAATTAGTAGCTAATATTGCACACTAGATGTGGCTTATATGCAGCTGTTAAGTATGAATGACAATCTCAAAGATGAAGAAAACTTTTAGTTTTCCTTATATTTGACAAGTTTAGTTTTTAGTTTTCCTTATTTTGCTTTGTTTTAGTAAATTTTTTATTAAAAGTGCAAAAATCTTTTTAAAAGTTATTAAAATTAAATGTTTTTGTATTCATTTTATTTATTTGTTTTCATTTGCCTACGATAACATAATGTACGACAATTAGTGAAAATTAGTCGCTACTATTGCACACTAGATGGTGTTGAGTATATTGTATGCAGTAAGGGCTAGCACAAGTGCATGTTTCGGTTCATTTAATTCATTGTGCAAAATGTTATGCTGTGTGTGTAAGGCCGACGCCAGCAGTGGTTCGAGCCATGCCATGTCTAAACGTAAACCCACTCATAGTAGTCATTGCGACGCAACCGTCGAGTCATACGATGCTATGACTACCCAATGATTGGGTTGAACTGTGTTGTGATACGTGTTGTACCAGCAATCTATGTACATATGTTTGTGACTGTTTTGCTTTTATTTTATTGATTTACTTTAGTAACATAAAAAAGGAATTCATTACATATGCAAAGGTAATTTCTGTAGGAAAAGGTAGTTTTTTAAGAAAATTTACTGTTTTAAGATAAAGCTGATTATTTAGGAATAGGAATGTTTTTTAAGAAAAGATAATTTTTAAGAAAAAGTACTTCTTTTTAAGAAAAGGTACTTTTGTTAACTAAAAATAATTTTTTAAAGAAAAGGTACATATTTTAAGAAAACAAGTGAAAAATAATTAATTGCGATAATTTAAACATCAATATTCTACATTTTCCCTTTTTTAATTACAATCGTGCGCACACAAATCAAACGTTAGAATAACATAAATTCAGTGTGGGTGACAAAACGTCATCCATACAGTCTTGGATGAGTGGACGTATGTACCATGCGACACTCACGTAAAACGATTCATGTTCGAACACGTTGGATTGATTTACTTGAGTCGAACGTAACATTGCCGTCTAATTCCTATGTTTACCAAGTAGTAACAACATGCATGACATGACAATGTATTAGTGTCACACAAATCACAACTCAAGCAATTCATCTCGCGCTAGCCTTTAGTACGCAGCGTATGAGTACACTAATACACTCATACATAGCTCACACCGATTTGATAACGCTTTACGATTGGTCAACGATAACATCGCACATCTTACTCTAAATTTGTGATTGGATTGTGAAAAAGATTTTTACCCCCAGCGTATACACATCAAAAACAAGCTGCAAAAAGCATTTTTTAAAAATAAAAAAGCATTTTTTGAAGAACTGTTACAAAAAAAAGCAAGCTGGGACGAGAGTTGAACCAACAACCCTCAGACTTCAACGCGCAACCCTTTACCCATCAGGTCACAGCGACCTTAGATGGAGTGTGACAAAATTCATATAAATATATGAACACATGAAAGTACATCTAAACATTCTAAAGTACTTACCTATTACAAAGAACAACAAAGATTTTCAACATGGAAATTCACCACGCGGCAAAAGGAGTAGTTTAGTATAAAAGTACAAAAATTAATGTGCAAATTTTATGAGTTTTTTTACGATTCCAATCATAAAATTTTTTCGAATGGACCAATTTCGCTGATTTTCAATACCAAACTGCTCAGGAATACGTGGAACATTCTGGCCAAAAACCAAACCGCGTTATCGCCGATTGAAGTCGTGAGAATGTTTTCAACAGACGGACATGGGTATATTGACTCCGGTTGTTATAAGGATCAAGAATATATTTACTTTATGGGGTCGCAAAGCCTTATTTCTATATGTTACAATCAGAATGACAAACTGATATATACCCTCTATCACTTACAGTGGAGGGTATAAAAATTCAAATAAGAGGAATATATTTAAAATGTTCTTATGATTAAACACTTAATTCTACTATTCAGTTCTAGTCTATTGCAAAAAAGCAATATAAGCAAAACATATCAACAATTATAACTGTATATCATGTGTGTATGTGTACACCGAACAAATCATAACTTCTCGAAAACTTGCTCAATTTTAGAATACTTGATCGCTTCTCGAAAACCTGATAACTTCTCGAGACAATCTATCAACTCTTTGAGTTCTCTCTAGCTGTGTTTAATATATTCGCTCGGATCAAGATCTTCAGTGTAGAGTTGTTGGTGAAAATTTGTGTGCGTCATTAAACGAACCGTTTAGGGTGCTATCACTGACGTTATCGTTTTGTTTTTAACAAATTCGCGCTTCAGTACACCCGTTAAATGAATGCTGTAGTATAGACAGTGTTACAAATGTATTCATGCAATACTTTAATATATATTTTACTAATTGCTCAGTTGGAAATATTTCAACTATTTCCTTTTAAATCTGGTAGCCAGCCCGAAGCCAAGCATACTTCTGTGCTGCTCCTGGAATTTTCATTGTAGCTTGAAAATAGCAACTAAAACGGTTCCTCTAGATGTATCATTAAGTATTGTTGATAAAGCTTGATCGGTGGCAGATTTTGGGTTTGTCTGTGTACAAACTCTAGGAGTCACACAATATGGTGTGGACCTTGATGAAACAGGGATACAATGTTGTGGTCCGTATACCAGAGATGAATGAGCAATTTTTTGACAACAAAGTGGCTCTAAAGGTTTTCCAGTGCTTTCTCTTCATTCTTTTAAATGGTTTCTCAAATTGTATAGCTAATTCTATAAAAAAATATTAATACTCTTTTCAATGAAACAGACCACACGCTCCTAATTTCATTTATTTTGTGTCAAGTAAAACTTGAAGTTTGAGAGAAATAATACAAATTGGGGAAAAATCTCATACATAAAAAAAATTACAAAACGAAGATAACATATTTCGCCAACCAGTTTGATCTTTTGCTTTATTTCTCCAGTTGGCAATACCAAATGTACGCAGGGATTCGTCAACCTGATCCCTCCAGCGGAGTCTTGGTCTTCCTATTTTTCGTCTTCCTTCGAGTTCGGTTTCGAAAACCCTTCGTGCTGGTTCGTCTTCATCCATTCTACTGACATGGCCTAGCCAGCGTATTTTGCTCTCGAAGACTCCTACAGATATTTCGTTGCTTGCGATAGGATTCTGCGCCATAAAGCAAGACAGGTTGAATGAGAGTCTGGTACAGCTGGACTTTTGTTACTCGAGAGAGGGCTTTATCTCTAAAGTGCTTGCTTAGCCCAAAATAACATCTATTCGCAAGCACAATTCTCTGCTTGATTTCAAGGCTGACGTTGTTGTTTTTGTTTACGGCAGATCCAAGGTATATAAATTCGTCCACTAACCGCATTAAAATCTCTAATTGTGCGCCCAATGAAATCTATATCATCAGCATACGCGAGCAGCATGTGACGTTGCTGCTGATGGTTTTATTCATATTGACTGCAGCTTTTCTCATAATGATCTCCATTAAGATGTTAAAGAGATCGCACGAAAGGGTGTCGCCTTGTCTGAGACCTCGCTTAAATTCGAAAGGTTCGGTAAGATCCTTACCAACTTTCACTGCGGATTTGGTGTTCGTTGCGGTCATTCTGCAAAGGCGTACGAGTTTTGTACGAATGCCAAGCTCAGACATTGCGTCATAGAGCTTGTCCCGTATCGGACTATTGAAGGCCGCCTTATAATCGATAGATAGATGACAGTTGTCGATTTGTTTTTTGTGTGTCTTCTCCAGGACTTGACGCAGCGTGAAAATCTGGTCAGTTGTCGATTTTCCAGGCCTAAAGCCGCACTGGTATGGTCCAATCAGGTCAGCGTTAATTGGTTTTAGCCTTTCGCACATTAAACTTGACATTATACCTTATATGCTATGGATAGACGGCTTATTCCACGGTAGTTGGCACAGATACTCGGGTCACCTTTTTTAAATATGGGACATAGTACACTGAGACTCCAATCGTCGGGCATGCATTCGTCTAACCAAATTTTGCTAATGAGCTGGTGCATGCACCTTATCAGCCTTATACAGCTCCGCCGGTAATCCATCGGCTCCTACGGCTTTGTTGTTCTTAAGCCGGGTAAAGCTGTTCTGACCTCGTCTTGGTTAGGAAGGGAGCAATCGACGTCATCGTCCATATTGTTTTCGATAGTCCCATCGTCATTGGATATAGCAGGTACTGGTAGTGCGGAGAAATGATCTCTCCATTTTCCCAACATGCTCTGCACATCTGCGATGAGATTTCCGTCCTTGTCTTTACAGAAGGGAGCCCTGAACAATGTCCATTAGTTCCGTTTTTCACTTTTTGGTAGAATTTTCGGGCTTAGTTCTTCCTTCTGTATGACTCAATTTTCTCTCTCTCGCGCTTTCTCCACTGCCGTTTCTTACGCCTAAAGAGACGCTTTACCTCCTTTCTTTTCTCCCTATACCGCTCAGTCGCAGCTCGCGTTGCAATTGACTGAATCATTGCCGTTTTTTCCATCATTTGCAATGCGACACTCTTCATCGTACCATGGTTTGTTGCGAAGCGGTTTTTAAAAACCAAGTACGGTTGTTGCGGCAGTTTTTATAGAGTTGGAATTGGGTTTCCACTGCGCTTCAGGATCGGTATCGGGAGGGGGTGGGTTCTGTGCCAAAAGTTGCGAGAGCTTCCCTGAGTAGGCTGTGGTTACCTCTGGTAATTGCAGCTTTCCGATGTCCAGCTTCCTCTGCGTCTGGTTTCGTATGATTTTCGCTCTACTTAATCCTGTGCGAACCTTCGCTCCTCCCTGGTAGTGATCAGAATCGATGTTAGCTCCCTGATCACTCGTACGTCCATTACACTGGATGAGTGCCTTCCATCAATTACCACGTGATCAATTTGGGTCTTCGTTGTTTGATCAGGGGATACCCAAGTAGCCTTGTGGATGTCTTTATGTTGGAATCTTGTACCACTAATGACCATGTTTTTTACCGGGGCAAAGTCAATCAGTCTCATACCGTTGTCGGAACTATCAGCATGTAGACTGAAATTGCCAATAGTTGGATTAAACACATTATCCCTTCCTACTTTGGCATTAAAATCCCCTAGTACAATCTTAATGTCATGGCCAGGGTAACGGTCATACGTTTCTACTAGGAGCTCATAGAATATGTCTTTGGCATGATCATCTCTCTCTTCTGTCGGGGCAGGCACACAAATTAGGGAAATATAAAAATTGTTCGCTTTTATGCGGATTGTGGCTATACGTTCACTCACAGGATTGAACCAGAGTCTAGATATCACAGACTTTTGCCAACTACAAATCCGCAACCAAATTCATGTTTTTCTTCATGGCAACTGTAGTATATATCGCAGTTTCTTTTTCGTGTGCAGCCATGTCCTGTCCATCGCATTTCCTGGATTGCGGCAATATCAGCCTTAGAACTTTCGAGAACATCTGCCACTTGGATACTCGCACCGGATCTATATAGAGTTCTTACATTCCAGGTGTATATCCGTAAATCGTGGTCTTTATAACGTGTGCGGGGGTCGTCAACAAATAGTGGTTGTTAATGTTTTCATGTTCGTTTATGTATTTTCACTGCCATTATGAACGGTGGCGGGAGGCAAACCCAGTCCACCGTGTTTTTGAATTTTACCTACTGCCAGGATATTTGTTTGCAGCCGCCCATTATGGATCAGACGTTGACCAGGATGCAATATGTCGAACCTGAATTTTCTTCTTTTAGTTTCTATCCGCCGTTGGCCGGTATGTTTGGCTCATCCGCCTTCTAAGGACAAAAGAATATGACCGATTGTTTGATGATTTTCAGTGACATCAGTCACCTACTAAACCTGATTGGCTGCTCATTTGTTTCCTCTTCTCACTCTAGCTAGCTAACGGAGGTTTACGAAAAGCCATTGCCCAGGACATACTGCGTGGAAGTAGTGAGCTGCTTGGACTGCCCAATGAAGGAATCATCTCTGGCCACTCCCAAGTGAATGGCTATCAGAAACTTTCCACCTCCACGGACAGTCCCATGTCAATAAAACTAACAACATGTAGTTGGTGTTCTCAATGGACCAGATATTAGAAAATTAATGAAAAACCATGAATTTTATAACATTTTACGTGATGAAGAACAAATGCCTGGAATTCCGTGTTGGCTATGATTCAAAATTGTTTGGGAGCTGATCGTTCAGAGGATTGGAAAATACATATTAACGTTATGCTGGCTTAATATAACGGGTTTTTCAATAAGAGCGCTACAAAAGTTTTTTTTTTAATAAAACAAAACCGGTTTTAGATACCAATGAAATTCTTTATTTCTGTGAAAGTACGTTCGATGTCATTATGTATGGAACTCGATTTCTTTTGCACGGCCACCACGGGCACGCTTGCAGAAGTCCAGACGCTAAACCCAATTTTCGACGGTTTTCAAGCATAAATCGGCCGATACTGCTGCAATTTCACGTTCGATATTCGTACGAAGTTCATCAATCGTCGCTGGCTTGTTGGCATAGACCATAGACTTGACGTAGCCCCACACGAAATAATCTAACGGCGTCAAATAGCACGACCGAGGCGACCTATCGACTGGACCATTTCGTGAGATAACACGTTCACAAAACTTGGTTTCCAATAAATTGATTGTGGCATTCACTGTGTGGCTTGTGGCGCCGTCCTGTTGGAACCACATGTCCTCCAAGTCCATATTATCCAATTGGGGCCAAAAATATTCGGTTATCATTGAACGGTAGCGATTCGCATTCACAGTAATGTGCCGGTCGTGATCATCACGGAAGAAGTACGGCCCAATGACGCCGCTGGGATGGAATGATGACTCATGGATTACGTGTGGATTGCTGTCTGGCCAATAACGTGTATTTTGCTTATTGACGAAGCCATTTAGCCAGAAATGAGCGTCATCGCTGAAGATGATTTTCCGATGAAAATCGGAATCATTTTCAAGTTGTTGCTCAGCCCAATTCACGAACACACGACGATTATGGTGGTCAAGCGGCTTCAGTTCTTGCGTCAATTTGATCTTGTAAGGATGTAGGCCAAAATCTTTTCGCAAAATTCGCCACAACGACGTCACAGAGATGCCCAACGCTTGAGAACGACGTGTGAGAGACACATTTGGGCTTTCTTGAACTGAACCCTCTTCTTGGTCTCACTGGCACGGGAACATTTTGTACTGTGCCTGTGGATTCAAATTTTTCCACTAGACGCTCAATTGTTGATCTGGTAGGACGATTATGACGACCATAAATTGGACGTAGCGCTCTTAAAGTTGAGGCCACTGACTCGGTAGTAAATTTTAATAATTTCGACTCGTTGTTGGCTCGTATATCTTTCCATGATGAAATGGCAAACCTTACTGAAGAGAAATGTCAAAAGAGCGGGAAAAAATATGGCGTCGTTTGCTGTCCCTATTATAGGCCTGCACAAAGCCATAAAAATTGCATTTCAAGCCACAGTAGATTTTTCAATGCCAACGCTGTCAACGCCAAATAAGCAAACAAAGCCTGTTGGTCCATTCCAGCGTAGCAGCAAATGCAGTTACTGTCCATTCTTAGTGTCGACAGTATGTGAATGAGAGAGAAAATGAGAAAACAAACATCAGAGAAAAACTCATCGTCATCGCCACATCTACGACTGGTATGTATGTAATATTATTTATGTATGGATGTAATTAGTTTTTTTTTTCTACATAACAGACATAGTAAAGGTTTTTGATGTGTAAACATCTATACGCTGGGGGTAAACATCTTTTTCACAATACAATCACAAATTTAGAGTAAGATGTGCGATGTAATCGTTAACCAATCGTAAAGCGTTATCAAATCGGTGTGAGCTATGTATGAGTGTATTAGTGTAATCATACGCTGCATACAATATACTCAACACCATCTAGTGTGCAATAGTAGCTACTACTTTTCACTAATTGTCGTACATTCACGGTTGCCACGGTTGGTAACATTTAAACGGCTTGGTAACATGGTAACATCTTATTCATGTTGAAAATAAATAATTAGTATAAGAAAAAACATTTGATTTCAATCTTCTATTAGAAAATTTGTTCAAATATGATCTAAAATGTTACTTACAAACAGAAGAAAACATGAAGCAGTGGCAACACTGTTTGGGAGAATTGAATGGTTATGGCCCTAAACAAAACACACGCTTGCCGTGACTAATGCATAAATTGTATTGCCTGCGACCGGGTTTGTTCTGAATTTATTTCCGTATTTACTTAGACTTTTCTCTTAATTTTTTCTGGGAACAAAATGTTCCGCGCGGGGTTTGATTCGTGATTAATTATAAAAGCGTTATAGCGAATTTACACCGCCGTTTATCTCGGTCAGTTTAGCGATAACCCTGTTCTCTAATCTTTTCAGTTTACACCACCCAATTTGAGATTAAATTCACATTTTAGTTGGCAACTCCGTGCTTAGACAAACTCCACACTGAGACAAAATTTTCGAAGACGGGGGCACAACAGAAAAATTTAGTTGCCGGCTATTGGTTTTCCATTTTGTAAAAATTAGGTATGTTTGTGAAATAACTGAACCTTTAGAATTGGATCAGTGAGCCAAACCGGGTCAGCAGATAAAATCTGCTCACAGTTTCACCCAATATGAGCCATTTATATTGGCGGCGGCGTGAACTTCAAAAAGTTTTGGTGGCGGCGACACGGATCGGCTTCCATTTGTCTAGCAGTTGATTTTTTGTGTATGTTCTTATTATGGTTGCATTTTTTTAGTAGCTAACAGTGTTGCATCAAAATGAACAACAACTTTACAAATTAAACTTCAGTTTCCACAGATTAAAATTGTATCGTATGAGTAATCTTCTGGGTTGTCGCGGGTTAACGGAGTTAACCATCGAAATGCGCTAATATTAGTCGGTGTAAATGCCGTATTAGGTAACTTGTGCACTAAATAATTTTGCATTGAATTTGAAAGGCAATAAAATACAAATAAAGTGAAGTTTGTATTTATTTCATATTTTGTTTTTTGTAATCTTTATATTGATGTACATATATATGTAATATGATTATCTATAATTAATTATTTTAAATAAACACTTAATGTTCTAAATGGTGGTAACTTTTGGTAAATTTTTTTGTCCTGTGGCAACCATGGGTACATTATGTTATCGTAGGCAAATGAAAACAAATAAATAAAATGAATACAAAAACATTTAATTTTAATAACTTTTAAAAAGATTTTTTGCACTTTTAATAAGAAATTTACTAAAACAAAGCAAAATAAGGAAAACTAAAAACTAAACTTGTCAAACTATAAGTCTTCTTCGTCTTTGAGATTGTCATTCATAGTTAACAGCTGCATATAAGCACCATCTAGTGTGCAATAGTAGCTACTAATTTTCGAAAACCATTGCTGTAAAATATCTACATGCATTACAGTTAAGTAAACAGCTGATTAATAACTTGTCAACCGCAACAAATACAAAATAATAAAATATTTTACAAAACAACAACAAAATTATAACTCAGAACATAAAACAACACAAAGTGTATCAAAGCTGAATGGAGGTAATGTTAATTCTAATAAAATTTCTATTAGATTCCAATATAAATTAAGATTATAACGTATCTTCGTCACGTACTGTTGCCTTATACTGAAGCTGGTGCACGACAATTGGGTAACAATCTTCATCTCATGCCAATTATTATGGGTGGAGATTTTAATACAAATTTTGCAAACCCAAGCTTTATCCAAATTTTTATTTGACGTTTTCCACTTACGTATGAGCAATTCTCCACAAACCCCCACAACTAACAATTCCACTACTATAGATGCAGTTTTCCATAGATTTTTAAATACAATCGAGTCAAAAATTTATATATGTATCTTATTTTAGTTACCGTAAGCCAATATTAACTATTTGTACTTAAGGCATTTACAATAGATGGGCACTTTGCAGTACTACTACAATTTCAGGAAAAATAATTCTTTAACTAGTAAATTTTTACTGATTACTAAAAATTTTTTCAGCAATTTTTATAAAGTGCCTACATGATTATGATGAGGTGCATTAAATTTTCAGTAATCAGTAATGTCCGATTACTGATTATTATGAATACGGCCTATTATTTGACTGGTAATGCAAATTAAATTTCATTATCAGTAAAAGTTTACTGAATTTTTTCAGTAATCAGTAAATTTACTGCTTACTGTAATTTTTAATGCAGTACATATATACTGCAGTGTGCACATTTACTAACCAAATAAGTTAAATAAAACAAACAAAAACCAGCAAATTCCTATGTATTTACAATATTGAAAGTTTTGATACTTTTAATTGATTAATTAAAAAAAAATATACTAAAAGCATAAGTACTTCCAACTTCATTACTAGATGTTTACACATCTACCCTGTGATCGGACTCACATTAATTTTTTTTTTTGTAGAGTGACACAAGTTTAAATCATAATAAAACCAGGAAATATATTTTTACTATGAATGAAACGGGCTTTATGAAATTAATGTTTAAATATGATTTCTGCGATGTGGCTGCCACGGTTTATGGTTTTATAATGATTTAAACTTGTGTCACTCTCCAAAAAAAACCCTTTACTCTGTCTGTTATGTAGAAAAAAACTACATACATCCATTCATAAATAATATTACATACATACAAGTAGTAGATGTGGCGATGACGATGAGTCATCATACATGCAAGGCATACAAGTCATGGCTTTGCAATTAACTCGCTTTGTTTGCATTGCATACATTGACACACTTGGCGTTGTGTTTTACAGAAATTAGTTTTAAATGACAGTAGATTTCAAGCTGGCTTTGAAAATCAAAGAGCGTTGTGCAGGCCTTTAGTCCCTATCGATTTACTTTTGTAGCGTCTCTGTTGAAAAACCCTTTATAGAAAATTGGGGTCTGAGCCCTGCAAGCATTTGGAAGTGTATATCTATCGTCCTACTTAATCACTTCTGGAAGTGCGTTTGCCGATAAAATCAAAATTTACATGATATAACAAAAATTTACATAATATAACATAAAAAGTTACTTCGTAGTTTGTGTTGTGGACAGATCGCTGAGAGTGATCACATATTTTATAATTAGAAGAAGACAACTTTTTTGTTATGTGTTTTGAATAATTTGTTTTGTAATTCCAAGAATAAAAAAATTTTGTTTTGTGTTAAGAACAAATTTGTATTTATTTTATGAAATCAAACCGGACAAGGCAAAAATGAGTGGAATTTCGGAAAAAGCTTTGAAAATGCGAAACAAGAGAGTGGCAGCCAGAATGATAGAAAATATATTTCAAAGTTCATCACGCAGTACAAATGCGGTGAAAAAGAAAAAATATAATGAAGTAAAATGTAAAGAAACCACGGAAAAATGTTATCTGTTAAAATGTTAAAATGTTATTTGTTGAATTTTGTATTTTGTTTTAGAAAATTGTCTAGTGAATAGTAATTGTACAATGAATACTTCAGGTGAGAGTGAGACTGACGATGTAATCCCCCTATTATCATCTTTTTGGCGATAGGCGAATGCAAGTGTATCGAAAAAAGCGATAGTTCATATTAAATAATTTGTAGGCGCTTGATAGCACACTTATGTGAATACCGAAATGCATTTCCTTTTATTTCCGATTGTGAATGCGTACAAATTTATGTCATTAAAGTTTTGAAAAAGTATGAAGTGCAAATAGAATAAAATAATATATGTCCAAAATTAACGTTTTGAACAAAATGTATACAATATTAAACAAAATGTTGACGGAATACAAATATACCATCTTATTCGTTCTTAATAAGTCTGGTTTATTGCTTTCATAAAATATTTGTCCGATTTTATGTGTACCTACAATTTTTAACACTGGTGTTTTGTGCGTAGTGTAAACAAATGCAAACAAATAGTTTCTGGTTTTAAGTCGTGTTAAAATGCCTTTTACAATAAAACAAACACAATTCAATGATTTGATACTAACATTTTCACAAAATCTTAAAACACATTAATTTCTTATAGACTTTTTATTTTGTCAATGATAAATCTCAAACACCTCACAACTACCCCCAAAGAATTTGTTGGCGGTTACGAACGCCGAAAAATAAACAGCTGGGGCGACACCTACCGCTTTTTGCAAAATTGTTATACGACGCAAGAAAATGCAGCCCCATAAGTGATGCAGATAGTGATAATGATAATAATGACCGTGATATGAATGTAAACAGTTTTTGTGGAAAATTTAAGGCAATGGGCACTAAAAAACAATATTTGCAATAGAGCTCCAAATGACTTGTTGGGAATTCTGCGGGACAATAACATGTGTGTTCCCAAAGACTCCAGAACTCTAAAAAACCCCAAAGGAAACTGTAGCTCGTGGAATGGGTGATGGATTTTATAGTCATTATGTCCTAAAAGATCGACTTTTTAGAAGCTAAAAAATATGAATCTGAGGTTATTGAACTTGATTTCAATATTGATGGCCTGCCATTGTGTAAAAGTTCAAATAACCAAGTGTGGCCAATTCTATGCAATATTCCTGGGTATTCTGAGGTGCTTTTAGTTAGCGTGTTTGAAGGTATGTAATTCCAAACCAAAAAATTGTAATGAGTTTTTGTCCGAAGTTGCTGATGGATCTAACCAACTTATGCAAAATGGGCTTCAATTTAAAAAATTGTTTGAAGTAAAAATCCGTTGCTTTATAATGTATGCACAAGCGAGAGAATTTGTGTTGGGAATAAAAGCTCACGGCGGTTATTTCTCTTGCACGTGTTGCTTACAGAAAGGAGAGATGTTTAACAATCGTGTTGTGTTTCCCAGTTTTGACTTGTCCCTGTTGGGAGATAATATATCCTTTAGAAAACCGATCTCAACCAGATCATAATCAGCAGAATTCAATAGAATTTATCTCGGAGTAATGAGAACACTTTTGAAAGCCTGGGGCGAGGATAAAGGGGAGCATTTTTATATGGCTTCATGGAAAATTTCCAAAATTGCCAGCCAGTTACTTAACCTTAAAAATACAAAATGTATTCCTAATTAATTTGCAACAAAGCCGCGTTCTTTAGATGACCTATATTATGGGCCTTTTCTTTTAACTTCGTCTTAGCACAGGGAAGATATATACATTTCCTTAAACATTCCATTGCTGTGAGAATTCTTTTTGACAAAAAAAAAACTGTCAGACTAATAATGCATTTGCTGAAAATTTGCTTGCCAGTTTTGTAAGTGATGTTCCGCGATTGTACGATATGTCACATTTAACTTGTAATTTTCATTATTTGCTGCACTTACACATTGACGCAAAAAATTTGGAAGTTTAGGAAGTATTACCGCATTTAGATCTGAAAATCAACTTCAAAAAAATAAAAAAGGAAAGTAGGAAAAGTAATTATGTATCTGCGTAAATATACAACAGACAGGTAGAAAAGAGATCATTGCAAAATCGGAGTAAAATAATACAAGAAATAAGTTTCAGCCGCAAAATACCTAGTACTGATTTGCATTTTTATGTAAGAAGTGGAAACTTTCAATATTCTGTATTTGAGCCAAATAATTTTTGCTTTGTCGGGGTCGAACTTGTCAAAATCGATGAAATATTTAATGTAAATAATTTATCCAGTTTTAAAGGCAAAGTTATTCAAAATCTAAAACCGTTCTTTTATGAACCTTTCAACTCTAACAATTTACGAGGTAGATCAATTAACCGTGAAAAAGGAAATATCTTTTTTGCTTAAAGATATTAAAACTAAAGCAGTTATTTTAAAAAACAAAGAAGAAACATCAATCGCAATATTTCCTTTTATTTTATGATGGTATCCTACAACCCTGGTAAGATATTAGAATATACTACAATTAAATTGAGTAACAAGAATTTACTTTTTTAGTAATTATATTCCATGCTGTTCTAGACAGTAACCAGGTTGAATATGTGAATTTATCCACATCATATCAAGTTATTTTAAATCACTTCCAACCACATGCAATTAATAATAATACTCATATACTGATGGAAACGAACACAGCTCAAGAATCGCAATCTGTAACTGATGTACTCAATGAATTGCCTTCACTTAAGTTGGAGCTCAAGAAGAGGGATGAAGCAACCCTAAAAGTTATGTCAGCTTTGATAGAGGAGTTCTTAGCTCTTCTAAAAGAAACTAAATTCTCAACCATTTAATGACAGCCAATATACACTTTACCTGAGCTGCCTTTTCATTCCCTTTCCAAATTTAAAGAGTTTGATGGAAAGATATGACAAGAGGACGACATGCGAGCTCATCTGGTACGGTAATCATTTTTTAATATTATATGTAAATGTTTCACTAACTTTGTTACATTATAATATTTCAGAAATGTATTATACAGCGAGTCGGAGGAAGTGACATGCCGTCATTTCTTAAAATGGCAATAAAAATTGTAATGAGTGATGACTTGACCGGCGAGTTACCTTGGCGAGCATTCAACAATTCAAAGCTCAGTATTCTTCTCAAGTATGCAAAATTGCAACTTATTATTTTTCTTCCACAGATATATGCCATTCAGAATTTAATACTGCGTCGGTATTTGACATTAACAGAATCTGTCAACAAAATTTTTTGAACGCAAAATTTCGTATGAACAAACGGCAGTGGAAAAACTAATATAATAATTTATTTAAAGCAGTAGATAAGGCACATATTTCCCTAACTTTATATAAATAATTTTTATTTTTCTTAACCCTAGAGACCCAATCTATTTCAGAGGCACACAAGGGCTTATTATACGTTTCAGAGGAGTACATACATATGTAAGTTACCAACTGCAGGCAGAAAGAATGCTACTTATGCCGAAATTTTAAAAAGATTTGTAACGTAGGAATATAAGTTTATAATAAAACACAGTTTAATCAAACAAAAAAACAGAAACCACAGCGTTTTATTTCAATAATATAAAGAGAGAGCGAATATTTGAATTTGTGCATGCCTCGCAGGGGTAGATTAGCTTTCTAGGGTTACATACATATATGCATTTAATTCAAATACATTGGTACGTATTCATATAAATTATGAAAATCGTATTACAATTCATAAGTTTTATGAATACGAAAGATATTTTTATTTTATTTAACTTGGTTTGTTGTCTGTCAGTCTGTATTGTTCAAATCAGACTGACAGACACAGTTGCAGTTGACCAATCGAACTATAATTTTGCACACTTGTCAGATTTGGATGACAATACATGAATATGAAAAAAAATTAAAACATTAAAAATGTATTTACTAAAAAATTAAAAATAAAACAATAGTTAAAAAAAATTAAGTTACAGTGTTTTATTTATAACTGCACTAAAAACTAGAAAATAATTTTTCTCTTAGCCTCAATAAGTATATTCTTCTTCATGATGGGGTTGTACAATAGTCCGGCTACTTAGCACTTCAACAACAATGGTCTAGATACTTTCAATAAAGAGAGTAATTAAAATGAATTAGTTAATTAATTTTCTAGTGATCTATCAAATAAAACGCTTGCATTTAAATTAAAAATGGTGACAAAATTAAATGTCAAATCAAGTGTCAAAATTAAATGTCACCATTTTCAATTTAAATGCAAGCGTTTTATTTGAGAGATCCCTAGAAAATTAATTAACTAATTCATTTTAATTACGCTCTTTATTGAAAGTATCTAGACCATTGTTGTTGAAGTGCTACGTAGGCGGACCATTGTACAACCCCATCATGAAGAAGAATATACTTATTGAGGCTAAGAGAAAACTTATTTTCTGGTTTTTAGTGCATTTATAAATAAAACACTGTAACTTAATTTTTTTTTAATTATTGTTTTAATAAATATTTTTTATAGGCAATTTCCACATATTGCACGTCTTCGAGATACTTATTCGATACGTCAATATAGTGACTTAATCGATACTTCGAGAAGGCACTAATTTGCTACCTTTACGAACATATTTACACGACACTTCCAGTACCGACTAAGGAGTCACTTCTAGAAGTCATTAAAGCGTGACTATGCATAAGGATCATTTTGGGAGACAAGATCCTACAGAGTCAAGTGAGCATGGAGAACGGTTTCGCCAGCTTACCGCCCCTCTCGAAAGTTGGTACAGTTGGAAAAAAATTTTAAATTTAATTCTTGAAAATGATGAACAAAATAGACATATACAAATACATTTAAAACAATAAATTTTGAAGTTGATTTCAGCAAAGAAATTAAAGAAAAATGTTCTATGACACTATCATTATAGACCAAAAAACTAATGTACAAATATATTAAAAATACATTTAAAATAATAAATTTTGTAGTTTATTCCAGTAAAGAAAAAAGTAAATGTGCGTGAAATTTCTGTAAAAAAAACCCTTCGCAACAGGTAGCCAACGGGATAACACACATCAATAGAAAAGTGCTCCATTTTGACTATGAATGGAGTAGCTATCACAAATGAACAGGAACAGTAATGCAGCGTCCACGGACATCTATGAGCACTCCTTACTTTACTACCGTTCATATATTAACGGCATTTGCGGGAATGCAATCATAAAAAAACCAACCCGCCCATATTTGCAGCAAATCTTAGAATATGTACACCTAACCAACATACCCAATTTTCAAATACCATTTTTCAAATCAAATACCGTTAACAGGAGCAGATATAGCGGATTTTTAATTTGTGATTTGTATGGGAGGTACCACGCCCCTTTATCCAATCCCGCCCATATTTTGATACTTTATTTTTGTCAACGCCTTCGAAGTTTCAGCCCGATTGGATCACGGGAAAAGGGTTAAAAATCAATCCAAAGTTTTTTCGGTGCGGTGCATACATACATGCATACAGACAGGGGAAGTTAATATAAAGAATTTAGAAATAAACAATCTTATGTTTATTACTTATTTTTTTTTAATTCTGAGAATCTTAAAAATGTCATCACGGTTTTTTCCAAAGAATTTTCTACATATACTCGATCAAAATTTTGAAATTCATTCAGTACGATTATCCGAATTCATTGAAACAAAAATTAAATATTCTTGTCAAAATGAGATACCTTAAATTAATTGTGAATAAAAGCGAAATGCCTTTATCGATTTTCATGATCAATGTCTCAATTTTTCACAGGTTATGTGACTTTACGTGAAAGAAATACGACTCAAAATGACTGCGTTTTGGATTTTTCATGATTTTAAAAAATACAAACTTTAAATTTTTTTAATCAAAAAAATATTTTTTTCTTTATAAATTTATAACTGCGGAATTGTTGACTATGTTGATAAATAGATTAAAGGTATTGTAATTCTTAATTTTTCTAAATATGTTTAACCAAAATCAGATAAGGCCATTTCGAGTAATGGTGACATATGCATAAACTTGTCCCAAAAAATGAGCTCTAAATCGCTGCCTCTAAGTTAAAAATTTAAAATAAAAAAATTGTATGAACCCATCATTTTAGGCCAAAAAACTAATGATGTAGTTTGATTCATAGGACCCAAGTTAGTGTAAATCCGCTGTGTCCACTTCTGTTTTGTTTTTGACTTGCACACTGTAATTTGCAAAACTCACAAATCCTTTGACATCATCCTTGCTCCTCGAAACTGTATAGTTTTGAATAGATTTTATTTTCTCTGGTAAGGGGTTTTCAACAGACATGGTACAAAAGTAAATCGATAGCGACAGCAAACGACGCGGTATTTTTTCCCGCTCTTTTGACATGTCTCTTTAGTAGGTTTGTCATTTCATCATGGAAAGATATACGAGCCAACAACGAGTCGAAATTATTAAAATTTACTACCGAAATTTGGAGTCAGTGGCCTCAACTTTAACAGGCCAACTTTAAGAGGCCTCAACAATCAGCGATGAGGCTCATTTCTGGCTGAATGGCTTCGTCAATAAGCAAAATATGCGTTATTGGTCAGACAGGAATCCACACGTAATCCATGAGTCATCATTGCATCCCGAAAAAATTACGGTTTGGTGCGGTTTATGGGCCGGTGACGTCATCGCTACCGTTCAATGATAACCGAATATTTTTGGCCCCAATTGGATAATATAGACTTGGAGGACATGTGGTTCCAAAAGGACGGCGCCACAAGCCACACAGCGAATGCCACAATCAATTTATTGGAAACCAAGTTTGGTGAACGCGTTATCTCACGAAATGGCCCAGTCGATTGGCCGCCTCGATCGTGCGATTTGACGCCGTTAGATTATTTCCAGTGGGGCTACGTCAAGTCTATGGTCTATGCCAACAAGTCAGCGACGATTGATGAACTTCCTACGAATATCGAACGTAAAATTGCAGCAGTATCGGCCGATTTATGCTTGAAATCCGTCGAAAATTGGGTTTAGCGTCTGGACTTCTGCAAGCGTGCCCGTGGTGGCCATGCAAAAGAAATCGAGTTCCATACATAATGGCATCGAACGTACTTTCACAGGAATAAAGAATTTCATTGGCTCTTCTTGAAAAGCCCGTTAGAAGACCATTTGATGAACATTTTTGAGCAGAAAAAATTATGTCTGGTTTAAAAGTACTACATTTATGTGGATTGACTTTCAAGTTGAATATTCAAAAAGTATCAAAAACATTGGATACATTTTTTAAATGATACTGTATATATACCATAGACGACTAGAATTGTGTCATCGACATACTCTAAAAAAGTCTGTTGTGCGATTGAGAATCCGAACTAGGAGCGGTATTTAGACCAAAGGGTAACAACTTCCAGCGATATGAAGCACGATCTGTGTTAAAATATGTTATGTCTCTAGAGTCTACATGGAGAGGTACTTGAGGAAAACCGGAAAATAAATCGAAAATTTAAAAAATATTTAGCTCGTCCGAGATTGCCATAATATAGTCTAGGTGGGGTAGGTGAACTTTATCGGATATTAGGTTTTTATTTACCCCTCTAAAATCTACACACATTCTAAAACTTCACATTATTTTTGCCCTTCTTCGGTACTAATATCAAAGGCCTGTTGTAATTTGACTGGCTAGGTTCTATTATATCAGATTCCAATAAATTATTAACTTGCTTATCAATTTCAGCTTTTTGTGATCGATAATCGACCACGATAATCGTGGTTTTCCAAAGCAAAAATGTCGGCATATTGAATACATAATGGCATCAATTCGTCTCCTACTTCCTTTGACTTTCGATCTTTTAATGTATTTTTTACATTTTCTATGCGTTTACTATCCTAGAGAACTTTATCAATTGAGAAAACATAAAAATTGTTAAGACTCTCGGTTTGATTTTACAATTTGCTATGCACTTATACTCGTCAGTTACGTTCACAACTCGTAAGACTGGGGTAGTTGAATCAACAATGCACGGACGCAGTAAATGCTCCATCACAACCTTCCTGTGAATATATAAAGACTTGTTCCGGATCTATGTCCAATTAAATCAGTACAGAAATGTCAGTCGGATGAACCGACTTAAACATACCTTCACCCAAAGTCATCCATTGCGGCCGAGTTCTATTGAATATTGGCAAATGTGGCAATATTCAATAGCAGAGTGGCATTGCGCTAAATATTATCCAATACCGAACTTAATTACGATCCTAAGTGATTCTGGGGAGTTATCGTGACTACCAGCCAATTGTCCGCCCAATATTTATATGGGAGGTACAAAAATGGGCATGGCGAAGTTGTTCATCTGTTTTTACACAGTGTTGCACAAAATATTGATCAGTACCAAATTTCGTTAAGATCGGTTGTGGTATACGGGAGATATCGATTGGGCCAGCCGCCCTACTTTTGTATGGGAGGTACGAAAATGGGCGTGTACAGTAGTTAATCTTAAAATTTTAGGCTAACATTGCCAACAACCGAATTTCATTAAGATCGCTTGTAGTCTACGAGAGTTATCGTGTCGATCAACCGGTCATCCGCCCACCTTTTGTGCACATTTGAGTAAATTTTGTCTGGTACCAAATTTCATAAAGATTGGTTCGGTTTTGCGGGAGTTATGTTGCCGCACAACTTATATTTGTAGGGCGTGACAAAATCAGTCTTATCTTAATTTATTGAGATCGGAAGTGTTTCACGGGACTTATCGTATTGACAACCACCAAGCTTTCATATGGGAGGTACAAGAATGGGCGTGGCAAAACGACTTATTTTCCGTAGAGAGTTGCTATTGAGTAAGTTTTGTCTAGTACCAAATTTCATAACAATTGGAGCTGTTGTGCGGGAGCTACCTTGCCAAACTACCAGCCGACCGAACAAGTTATGTATGGGAGGCACCAACATGGGCGTGGCAAAATCACCCTTGTCTTACTTGCTGACTCCTGTTTGATGACAAAAAGCCTATAACCTAATTTCATTAAAATCTCGCTAATTTTCTTCAGTTAAGTAGACATTTACAGATTATTAACCAATATTTGAGTTGAAGCTAATCACATCCACCAGGAAAAAGTTTTAGTTGAAATACGATTTTGTACTAAATGTTTCGATTGGTATGGGAGGCCCATGTTCAACCCCGACCTATGTTTTGACAGATAATGGTCACTAACAAAATATCATTGTGATCGGTAAAGATTTACGGGGGTTATCTTGCCGAACAGCAAGTCGGCCGAACAACTTTGGTATGGGAGGTACTAAAATAGGCGTGGCAAAATCACCGTTGTCTTAATCGGTGACTGGCTTTTATTGACATGAAGCCTAATACCCAATTTCATTAAGATCGGAGGTGTGTCACGCCACAGATCGCATTGAAAACACTTCGTGGCGTGGCGACTTCGCCCATTTTCTCCAATTAAGTACATATTTACAGATTATTAACCAGTGTTTGAGCTGAAGCTAACCAAATCTACCAGAAAAAGGTTATAGAAAAAACATGATTTCGTACTAAATGTGTCGATTTGTATGGGAGGAACCAGAGGGGAAGTGTCCACAATGCCCATTTTCAATCCCAAACTAATCATGGACAAATAATAGTCAGTGACAAAATTTCGCTGTGATCGATAAATATTTACGGCAGTTATCGTGTTGACTAGCCAGCCAGACAGACGGACATGGCTCAAATGTCATAAAAAGTCCCAAAACGAATTTCATTCAAAGATACGGAGGGTATAATATGGGTCCTTCTATGCGTTACATTTTTTTACGTATTAAATTATATATTCCCCCAATCCTATTGGTGAGGGTATACAAATTCTAAAAACTTCGTATCTTGAAGGAATTACAGAATTGACTTTTTGAATACCATGTACTTATATAATGGGAATTTTTAGGTCATTACTGAAATACCAAAATGAAATTGCCATATTTTCATAATTAATTTTCCATCTGTTTGCTTTAAAAAGTCCTTACCAAGTATTCCGTCGGAAGGAATCGTCGTAAACCACATGAAAACATCGACATGAATGACAAGGGTTCTTTTTGTAAATTGTTGTTAATGTCAATATAGGATTTGTCGTTATGCCGGTAACTTTACCTGTCTCGTCCAGTTTGGTTCTCAGATATGGCTGAATGCAAAAAAAAATTAATTAAAGAAATGTCAGCATGGTACTCCACTAACAAACTGCATGTTTGATTCGTATCAGTATAATATAAATTAATGAAGCATGCATAATTTAAATTTAAAGTGCAAACATATTGCCCTATGTTGATTTTCTATCATTAATTGTGAGTCGTATTCCCGAACAATTCCTGTTGAGGGGATTCCGCTTTTAAAGTAAGCGTTCTTGCACCTCGATTATTTAAATTATTTCGATCTTCTCGTACAATATGGTGGACCTCGGACTTTGATAAAAAATTGGTAGTTACCACAGTTAATGTTATAATATCTATGACGGTTAAAACCATTACCACGATAGTGACCAAAGGCGATCAAGAAGTAGACGACCAAAAGATGTGCGCAATTTGGCATCCCTCGTAAAAGAGAACCAAAAAGTGGTAACAATTCACTCAAACGCATGTCTCTCTCTCGTCATATCTTGATTATTTCATACTTTTTGCATAGTTTATGTAATTTTACTTCAACATGGTTGGAATTTGTATAGTTATATACAGTAACACTATCTAAAAGCTGCTCGTGTATTGAAATATTCAATAAAGAGAGTAAGAGAGAGAGAACAGAAAATGGTCATGGTTTCACTCGTTTTGTGAGTGAAGAGAAATTTTGACCGTCTACTTTTTGTAGTGACTAAATTCTTTTGAGTACCCAGTAGCACGGTTGCCACGATTGTAACTATCGTAACCACTGCCGTGACGTCTATAGAAAGAGTTAAAGTTATTTCCACCTACGGAATAGTTGCCACGATGTAGAAAGGCTGGTACTTGTTTCTCCTTAGATTCGTTAGTCTGTTCCACAAACTGCAACAGTTTGATCGATTGTCATTTCATGAGCTTTCAACATTGTCATGCCCTCCATTTCAAGAGATCTCTTAAGATCGTCAGCAAGCTTTTTTGCTTGCGTGGCTAATTGCGCAAAATTATTTCTGGTAGGCAATGCCGACGCAATGACGAACAGTCACGAAAAACTCACAGTTATTTTAATATTTATATTACGTCATAAAACTTTACATTTACGACTTATATTAATCATAACTAATTTAGTTACTCCAAATAAATTTTAACCTATTTCTGCTTTACCACATTTAATAAAAAGCGGCGACACGAATTTGTATATAAGAGAGAAAAGGACATTATTAACCAAGTCTAGATTATCACTCTATGTATAACATTATAATGATTATAATGTTTTTCTAGTAGAACAAGGCACAGTTATGGCACAACTATACAGGTTGATCGGTGATTATAAAATAAAAACTCATAAGTCCTACAAAAAGGTCAATTAGAAAAGAAATCCCCTACTCGCATAAAATCCAGAACAAAAACTCGAATTTTTACACCTGTATATAAGTATATACATGTGAATTATCCCGAATGTATGTATAATATTACACTGAAATTTGGTTAAAAATCACGCTAAAATGCATGGAATGTTTCTAAGATTCCATGTTCCAATAACAAGTTGGAATATATATTTTAAATATTCAAATTTTGGATACAAATTCTTTAACCACATTAATAGTTTTGAAGCCATACCACTTTAAAAAATATACAACCCATAGACTAATACTTATAGTAGACACAATAGCTCTCCCACCAAATTTATGACATTTGGCCTGGTGTGACATTTACGTTCGATGTTGAAAAAATTGCTTTACTAATACCAGATCGAGGCAATGGTTCAAAACAACGAACAAAATAACAACAACGGCATTCCGTTTTGTGTGTTAAAATTATTGTGTTAAATACAACACAAATGTATGCTAACAATAACAGTCAATAAAAAAGGTTAAAACACATTTAAATTTCACAGTTTTTCATCAAAACGGCATGAAAAATTAAAGCAAGAAGTTATTGTAATTCCACCTGGTGTATGTCACTTTTCGTCAAACATCTCCCTATCAAACCGACCGCATCAAGAAGAGTGTGAAAGGAAACGTCATATGAGCCAAATATTGTCTCTAGGATGAGATTACTCTATGGTACAACCTTTCTGAACTTCTTCGTTTAGAAGTACATCTGGTACACGAAATTTTGTCATACTCAAATTATACGACAGTTATTGGTATGTTATTTCTGTCGGTTAACCGTATGTGGGTTCTCTAAAAACTGCTATTGTCGAAGAACCGGTTTCACCGGTCACGCCGCAGAATTACACATCTAAAGTCTTTTTCATAACTCAGTATGATTATTAACCCCATCAGCCGACACAAAAGATTAGTTGTCCAATGTCAATATAAGTCATATCTATCAACTCTGGTTTTGATGTAAGTTCCGGAACTAGTGACCACACAGGTGGTATGTTAACAGAAATGCAAAAAACGCAGTATTCACTTTCCAAAAAGAAGTGCAAAATGTCCAAACAAATATTAACTCGCCGATAATATTGCCTAATTGGGTAAGTAAAATATTGAATAAAATATAAAATTGAATAAAATAAATTAATAAATTACTTCGAAGCTGATGACCAATTTGAAATCTACTAAGTGACAGATTACTTGTTAAAGGCTAGAAATTTACCAAATGGGTTGCTTTTTGGAAAATATTAAAAACTTTCTTCCAAAGTACTGTCTATTCAGCTCAAACTTTCAGAAATCTACGAAATAAACGCCGTTTGTGGAACAATGCGAATTCATCAATCCGTATCCTTACTGGACAACACTACTCGTGTACGATTGGTGCGGTCAGTGGAAAACATTGCCGTTCTAGCCGAAAGTATGTTCGACCAGCCACCAACATCTACTCGACACCGTCGCAGAACTCAACATTTCTCGCACTTCTTTTCCCAGAATTTAGAGCGTTTTTACGGAAAAATCATATTTCCCGGTGAATCTCATTTTCACCCTACACGTCGTCGGGGAGAAGCCAATGCATCTCCCACGAGCGACTGTGGGTTGCGGTTTTTGGCATGCCGGCATCATAAGCCTATTTTTCTTCGAAAATCAGGAAAGAGCCGCCGAAACAGTCAATGGCGAGCGTTATCGTGCTCAGCGATTTTTTGTTCCCAAAAGTTACAGACAGGAAGGCTCACACCCTCTGATTGGGACCTGCAGTGTTACACCGGCTCCGAACGGTATTTTGACAAACATTTTCATGGCAGTGCACTCGATAGTCGATCTCAAAATTCAAAGGGACGAAATAAAATTAAACGATGTGTATAAAGCGAATAGTTCTCCATTTTGTTTTATTAACCGGTTTCTACAGCTCGCTTTAACCGGAAACCGGTTTCGCCAAAATCGGAATATTCGAAGAAACCGAAAACCGGCATTTTTGAAAAACCGGTTTTTGGAATACACTAGTTACAATACTTTAACTCAACCGAAAAGAGGGAGAAAAACATGACCAATAAGATTCTTGAAGATAGACTCGTGTTTGACCGCGACCACTTAGTCACATCTTGCACAAAGTTTGGTACATCAAATGTAGATGGCCAAACAGATTCGCTCCTTGAGGTAAAATTATAGATCATTTGCATGAAATGTGGTTTAAGGTAAAGTCACCCTTTGAAAAGATAATGCTCTCAGCAGAAATAACGACAGAAGTTCGGGAAAATGGTAAGGGAAAATTTCTACGCTCCCTCCGACATATATTATCACTGTAGGTCGTAAATTTTAGATTTGGTCCGAATATCAAGGACCCGTCCTTTTAGGATCAGTCCCGAGTATGGCACCGAATATATAAAGCAGAGCATATATAGAAGAACAGAGAGAATATATAAATTTAACGAAACGACACAGTCGGCGGTTGCTGAAAACTGTACTGTCTTTATAACTGGCTGGACGCGTACGTCACACAAACAATATTTCTCTTTGTGACAACTAATACATATTCTCAACTATCTTGTCTCAAACTGTCCCGTGTAAACGCACCGTAAGCTCTTCCTGTGGTAATTGTTTTCTATGTGATTTTCTGTGTTATTTCGAGATTCATAATTCGGATATGGAAATTGTATTCTACTGCCCTTAGTTTGTTTCTAACAAGATCAGATGAAAATAAGCTTTTTATCTTGCTGGTTTGATTTTCCGTGTGTTTGGTGATTAACCCGTATTTTTGGCATGTTCATTTTCCTTTCCGTCTGCAATACAGCTTTATGTCTTTTACGAATTCGGTATTGTTTTTAAACTTTATGTGGTTGAAAAAGTAATTCATTCTGTGTTTGTTTTTTGTCGTGAACCAAAGTTTAAGATGAGAAAAATTTGATGATATAAACGGCAGACCTTCCGCCTGATATTAATATTGAATATATTTTAGACTGTAACTATAGTTTAGACTGTTAGTCTGTAAGTTTATTTAGACTGTGATAAAGGGCTATATTGGAATAAAATTATTTTATTTCATTTAAATTATTTA
This sequence comes from Phaonia tiefii, assembly GCA_963931995.1. Lineage (NCBI taxonomy): Eukaryota > Metazoa > Arthropoda > Insecta > Diptera > Muscidae > Phaonia > Phaonia tiefii. The sequence goes on along the minus strand of OZ008367.1, from coordinate 259,263,275 downwards.
TTTCATTATTTTATTTCATTTATTTCTCCGACGTTTCGTTGCCAATATCCAACTTCTTCGGGGAGTTTTTCACAAAAACATAAAATATGTAAACTGTCATTAAACTTATAAGTTCATAAAAGTGTTTTTTCTAATTCATTAGTCAGTTTGGACGGAAACTGATGACATGTAACATTCAAAATCTTATCTTGTAACATTTAAATACTAGCTTAAATTATTGTCCAACTGCACTGTTCTGTTTCTGATTATGTTGTGCTACGTAAATTTGAATTGTAGTTGACGCTTATTTCGTCCATAGACTAATTACTACGATATACTACTTTAGACTTATCATTTCTCTCAGAAAGTGTATGACATTTGGCCTGGTGTGATATGAACGTTGAACGTTGAAAAGAATTACTTCAATAATACCAGATAGAGGCAATGGTTCAACACAACCAACAAAATAACAGCAACGGTATTTCTTTTGTGTAACAGGCAATAAAAATGTGTAAACCACCTTTAAATTTCACAGTTTTTCACCAAAACGACATGAAAAATTAAAGTCAGAAGTTATTTTAATTCCTCCTGGTGTATGTCACTTTTCGTCAAACATTTCTTTATCATACCGACCGCACCACGAAGAGTGTGAAAGGAAACGTCAGATGAGTAAAATATTCTCTCTAGTAAGGTTTACTCTATAATTTTGTTGATGCCTTCTGTCTTATTTTCTTTTTGTTTTGTTTTCTACGTTAATCTTTTTTGTGCGGTCGAAATTTGGTTTGTGTCCGTGCTCTAACATATGTGCACTATTAGACTGGACCTATGTTGTATGGAGAAAATTAAAGTTTGTCGAAACCTGCGGGCCATGGGCTCATTTTGTTTATATTTATATCAAATATCACCGTGCAAATTTTGAGCGCGATCGATAAACCTTTACCACTCTCTCAAGAGCCTTAAAGTTACAAAAATAGTCTATTTTTGAAAAATTTTCCAATTTGGACCACCCAAACGGAAAAAGGATGCACCCTAATTTCCAGACTATATTTTTCCTGATGCAGGAATTCATTACGAACAAAATGACACCTCACAAGCTAAAATCGGAGTAAGACTCACGAAGTTATAAATGATTAAAAAAGGTCAATTTAATAAAATGGAGGAAATTTTCTCTTAACCCTTATTAAGGTCTGTTTGTTTGACTGAAAACCTTTAAATCGATTTTTACCCCATTTCCCGTCATCCAATCGAGTTGATACGATAGAATGAACATTGCCTGGCTGTATCCGGCAACGCATTTGTTGTGGCGACTCGATTGGATGACGGGAAATGGGGTTCAACTCGATTGGATGACGGGAAATGGGGTAAAAATCGATTTAAAGGTTTTCAGTCAAACAAACAGACCTTAATAAGGGTTAAGAGAAAATTTCCTCCATTTTATTAAATTGACCTTTTTTAATCATTTATAACTTCGTGAGTCTTACTCCGATTTTAGCTTGTGAGGTGTCATTTTGTTCGTAATGAATTCCTGCATCAGGAAAAATATAGTCTGGAAATTAGGGTGCATCCTTTTTCCGTTTGGGTGGTCCAAATTGGAAAATTTTTCAAAAATAGACTATTTTTGTAACTTTAAGGCTCTTGAGAGAGTGGTAAAGGTTTATCGATCGCGCTCAAAATTTGCACGGTGATATTTGACATAAATATAAACAAAATGAGCCCATGGCCCGCAGGTTCCGACGACTTTCAAAATAAGGACCAGTCTAGTGCACTATGCCGACTCACCAAAATGAGTTTCTTTGATCCACCCCCAAAAATGTACCTTGGGTTGTTTTATAATGATTCCCAAAAAACGACGTGCCTAGGATTAAGATCCAGTAAGCTGGGTCGTTTTAAAGAAAGTTTTTTTTTTGAGTTTTCCAAAGACTTTTGGAATTTAACTAAAGACAATATGTGCAATATTAGTATCATATGAAAGGGGTTTTAAAGACGCACCCAACGCTAAAAAAAGCATGCCCAAACATGTCCTGACAACTCCTTTTTTCATTAATTTTCTGCAAAGAAACGAAGTTTTACGTTTTTAGTAGGAACATTTTTCTGAATTAAATGTCAGATTGACATATATTTATCTTTAGTCGATTTAAGTGAACACGTGTCTCAGCTTTTATTGAAATTTGCACTAGTTCACGTTTGATCAAAAGTTGAATGCGGTGGGAAAATTACGTTCTGACCAGGGCAAAATGGGTCTCAAATCGTTTCTTTGACAAGGACATCGTTTTTGTATGGTGATCTGTACGAAATTTTGAATTTTTAGAATTACTGCAATGTGACATTTAATTCGGAAAAGCCTCCGTACTATAAACTTCAAAATGTTTTTTTTTTTGCAGAGTATACCTGAAAAACAAGTGTGTTAGGACATGTTTTATATACCGTTAGACGCGCCATAAAAAAGTCTTACATATGGTACTAATATTGTTTGCATTGTCTTGAACTAGAGTAAAAATTACTTTGAAAACCTAAACAGTACCATTTTTAAAAAGGGTCCAGCTCACTGAATTTTAAAGCTAGACACGAAATATTTTGGTTATCATCATAAAACAAACCCAGGTACATTTTGGGGGTGGACAAAACACACTTTTTTCCCCACCATACCATGTGAGTCGGTCTAATGTACACAGGTAGAAAAATTGCGTTCAAGTTATGTAGATTTTCAGTTTTTGGTTCTTAAACCAAGAACCCGGTTCTTAAAAAACACGATATGTTCTTTAAGTAATAAAGTCGTTATTAAAGCAACAACGCTCGAACTTGAAGTAAGGACGCTCGTACTTAATGTAAGAACGCTTGTTCATTAAATATGAACACCTGTTAACGAAATGAGAGCAGCGTTCTTAGAATATGAACGCTGTTCTTGAAGAAATAACGCTCGTTCTAATATTATGAAATTCCGGTATTGATTCGTAAATTACGAACGCGCGTTCTTACACATGTGGTTTGCCGATGAATGAAGGGCACTTTTAAATTTTGTTTTTCTGATGTTTTTAAATTTTTAATAATTATTGGATATAATATTAATATATCTGAAAACAATTTGCCTACAGTGGAAGATGTTAACGCCCACAAATCACAACTGCACGACTTTTCCAAACCATAGATGTGGTACCTGTTTTTGATTACACTGTGTGTAATTTTTTAAGTCATGGCAAAATAACCATATACGGACACCACTACGTGATAAAAGACTAAAAAAAAAGACCCGTGTTTCCCAATTTTTCCCAAAGTCATGCACTTTTTTTTTATGGGCCTCGGTATCATTTTCGTAAAAATGTGATCATTTTCTCAGGCTCATATCTTGCAAACCGTTCAGAATTTAGCTCTTGTCATAAAGAACAAAAATTGCGAACATATAAAATCAAAAAAACTTCACCTTCCAGATCAAAATCGCAAAAAACTTAAAAAAATTCGATTTTTTTACCTTTATTCCCGTGTTCAGGTCCAGAGGTACCAAACCGTTCAAAATTCAAGGAAACAATCAACTACAAAAATTTACCTAAGATCTCAATAAACAAATTTCTAGAACATATAAACTTCCTGGGAATTATTCTTAACACCGTTTTTTAATTTCATTTGTTTTTTATTTACTTCAACATTGAGATACTATGCTATCTATTACAAAAATATTAAAAAAAGTATTCGTATTATGTTTATAATGTTGATGGCCCTGGACTTGCAAATCGCGCTCTCTTAAGTTGTGGATCCAAATCATCGTCCGAATCGTCCGAATCTGACTCTGATTCAGCAATTATGGTGTCCACAGGCAAGTTGCTTCCAGACTGCCCTCCATCATCAGCTCTTTCTTCTTCAAATACTTCATTAACATCATACAGGGTGATCTTGTGACTCCACCAACATACCTCTGCAAGCAATGCGTCGTGGTTTTTGCCTTTGTACCGTTTTTCCATGGGCATTGTGGTTTGGTGAAACCGTTCTCCTTGCTCATCGGATTCGGTAGGGAGTTGTTTGATAAAATCGTCGAAATGAAAATGAAGAAAATGCAGCTTTAATGTCATCGATGCGCCGATTATCTCAAAATAATGCAGCATTTGTTTCACCCATTCTCTTGCTTCCGGTTCCGCGTCTCGATCCCCTCCCAAGACTCTGGTGCATACACGCTGAAGGTAAATCCATGCCATTGAATGATTTTCATCAAGCGATGAATCAAAGTTACTCTTGAATAGCTTTCTAATGTCAGGGCCATTAAGTACGCCTGTTAAATGAAAACAAAAAATAAAGACAGAAAAGAAAACATTAGCATAGTGTAAATAGTACAATTAGGTGAAAAAAATTCTTTTAAATTTCATCAAACCAGAAAAAAAACATCTACAAGGTTTCAGAAGGAAAAGAATCTTTTAACTAGTGAATTCAAAAGAGCATATACAAGGGATCACCGATAAGGGCGGCTTCCCTAAATTCTTTTGTTTTCTTTGTAATTGGGATTCACGCTCACCTCTGAATCAATTCCAATGTAACTCGTGGAGGCCAAGAGGAAGTGTGGATAAACAAATACAACAACATAGACTGAAGAATGCGCCTTTAATTGACAATACTCAAGACATCTTGCAGCCACCGCTCCACATAAAATTGGGAATTGTTAAAAAATTCATCGAAGTGGCCGTTGTAAATTGTCCAAACGCATTCGACTATTTGAAAAGCGTTTTCCCAAAGCGTAGCGATGACAAAATTAAAAAAGGTATTGTAGTAAATTTAAAACGAATTTTTGTTCACCTAATTGTACTATTTACACTATGTTAATGTTTTCTTTTCTGTCTTTATTTTTTGTTTTCATTTAACAGGCGTACTTAATGGCCCTGACATTAGAAAGCTATTCAAGAGCAACTTTGATTCATCGCTTGATGAAAATCATTCAATTTTTCGCAATTTTTGTTCTTTATGACAAGAGCTACAACTTTGCCTCAGAGAGTAAATCGAAATTCTGAACGGTTTGCAAGATATAAGCCTGAGAAAATGATCACATTTTTACGAAAATGATACCGAGGCCCCAAATCTTTGGCGGCCCATAAAAAAAAAAGTGCATGACTTTGGGAAAAATTGGGAAACACGGGTCTTTTTTTTTAGTCTTTTATCACGTAGTGGTGTCCGTATATGGTTATTTTGCCATGACTTAAAAAATTACACACAGTGTAATCAATACATATTATTCGATTGGGTTAACTGTCCAGCGATTTCTAATCGTATAAGGAATGAGTGAAGTAGATATAAAAGGGTATGTATATTTTGATAACACGTCGCTTAAAATGAATTCTTTATTGAAAGTTTGCATGTATGTTTTAAAATTGTTCACGTATTAGCATTAAAATATCCCGAAGCATGCAATCATGTTTGGTTAGGGTTATATAGTTGAAGCAAAAAGTCGACTTTTTGAATTTGAAATAATTGTAAAAAGTCGATTTTTCCGACGTTTTGTATGAAAAATACAGTAATAGTATTTGTTATAACATTCAAATCAAATAATCAAATTTCTATACTTTACAAAAAGGAAATTTCTTTAGTTGTATTTTTTGTACATTTAATTATGATAACAAAAAATAACAAAACAATTCATTTGTATTAAAAACAAACCAAAATTAAATCAGTCTGAATCGCATGAGATCATATGTTATTATAAAAAAAATAAAACTAATATTTAAAATCAATAATTTTACCAGCTAAACCACATATCCTCTCCAACGGATCGAAGGAAAACAAGCATATTTAGATGCGCCGGTGAAATTCGATATCATAATTAGTTAGCAATTACACCTGCGTGCGAAAATAGCCTTTCGCATGGAACAGAAGTAGCAACCACAGCAACCAGATTTCGGCAACCTTCCAAATATACGGATACTCGTACCACCATACCAGAAAAGAAATAGGATTTTATTTTCGATTAACTGTAGGGTTACTTAGGTAATAACGCAATTGAATGGGAATTCCTCCTTCTCTCTCGACAGACACATTTTGTTTCCTACTGCATACACGGCTATCCAGAAAACGCCAAATATCATTGTTATCCGATTCTTCGACATCTTCACATTCATTTTCGGCCGAGTGTTGGCAGTTTTTAATTTCTGCGTTTACAAGGTCACCAACGAAAAATATGGTTATTTAAGATTTTATTCACGATTTAAAAAGAATTAAATTCATACCAAGATCCAAAAGTATTTTTAATTAGCTAAATGACTTCTGAAGTAATTATTCATGGTAATCCTACGTTGGGCCCGAAGTCAGCTAATATTTATTCCTTTCCTTTTAATTTTGCCAGTGGAGATTTATTTAAGAGAAAATTACACCATACGATTAGTGAGTTTATTATTCCTTACATACGTTATTTCGATGACTTTCAAATAAATAATCCACTTGGATGTCATACATACTCAATTTGTGGATGTTATCAAAATTGGAATATATTTTCCCTGCTGCTTTTATATCAACTTCAGATATGAAAGCTAGCGGAAATGAGCGGTCATTTTATCATCTTGTAGAGGAGTTAAAAGAATTAGAAAATGGTTTGGAAATAGTTTGGAAATAGTAGCAGGAAACGACATTCGTAAAGTACATTTTGTTTTAGGCTTAGTTATAGGCGACAATTTAGCAGTTAAATGTGTATTTGGGCTTGTACAGTCGCATAATTCTAAAAGATATTGTCGAGTATGTACCAGAACAAAGACAAATACAGCGGGATGAAACATAAAGATTAGAATATTTTGAAAATTTTTAGGGAATGAAGGTAATTACCAAATTGATTTGGTATTAAACAACTTTCAAGAAACAGGTAGTAAAAGTTAATGCATATTTGAAAATCTGTCTAGTTTCAATGTCGTAAACAATTTTTGCTTTGTTATTATGCACGATGTTTACGATGTTGACTGTGTATAATATTTTACTGGCCTTAATGGAAGGAAGAGTTATTTCTTTAGGTGAAATAAATAGCAGAGAATCACTTTTTTAGATTGGTGAAACTGAAATTGGAAACACATCCATATCTTTAGACAATGCTAGACTTAAATCATTCAACTTAAAAATGACAGCAAGTGCAAAGAAATGCTTCGTTCACTTTCTAACTTTAATGATTGGCAATTTAATACCTGCCAATAATAAACATTGGTTACTTTTAACAACTTTATTCCAAATCATTGAGAACAACAACATTTCATGTTTATTAACATGTACGGCTCTTCGAACCCTAAGCACCATTTCTTTGTGCATTCTACAACGGCTATAAAGAAGTGTGGCCCTCTCAAACATTTGTGGTGCATGCGTTTTGAAGCCAAAATGTACTTTAATAATACAAAATCTAGAATTAATCCATCCCACTCTTTAGCCATTAAGGCATGCATAAAATTTTCAAATTTTTTGCTTACACAAGCTTTTTAATTTTGAATCTTCTAAAATTGTTGACCTGACCAAAGAAGACTATTTTAAAAACTTTAATAAATCCGACAGTATACATTTTCAAAATTGTGAAGTAATACATTTTAAAGGAACTCGGTATAAAAGTAACTACTATTTAGCATTTAATAGGGAAAATACACGACACGAAATGCTTGCGCAAGACACTGCGCAAACTAAAATTTTCACTATAGTTTACATGACACAAAAAATTTCGCGCAAATTATTATTAACACTCAAGTTGTAACACCCGACAGAGATGGATGCTAATTGTGCTGCTATAATTCAATGTTATCTTCCTGCTCATTGAGAAAATAAAGCAATGTAAAATACTATAACGATGGAACATACATATCTTCGGCACCTCCACCTGATTTTTCCCTGTCCATAATTTTTTTTATTCACAACGGTAATTTGTGCGAAAATTGTTAATTTTCCTTACAGCGAGCTCTTTGTTCATTGTTCACTGCAGGGTTCTTTTCTTTTAACTTTTCCACTAAAATTTCATATCCACTTTTTTGGACTAATGCTGGCTAATATTCATGTTCTTCTATAAATTCGGTTCAAAACTTTTGATCGTCCGCCATTGTTTTGCTCTTTCTTCGTTGAAAACTTTTCACAACTGACACAAATTTTGCGCAAAATACCCATATACTATTCAAAACGTACAAAAATCAAAGCAAGTTGATTTGTACAGACAACACTACCACACACGGCACAACGGCCTGCACAAATTGTGTTTTGCGCAAGCATTTTGTGTCGTGTATTTTGCCTATAACACAAAATATGTTAAATTACATAAGATTAAATACTTTGTTATTCAAAGTAACAAGCTTTATTTACTTTGCTACCAAATTAATATAAAGGTTTTGATCATTATTTACAATCGTATGAAATTGTTTCGTTTCCTTATTTTGAAAAAACAAATTATGATTTTATATAAAAATGTATTTTAGAATGAAGTTTGTTCAAGTTATTGTATTTTTTTCAAAGGCTTATTATTTAAATTGCTAATCAGTTGATTTTGATTTACATATGTTTGATCTGACTTTAAATACGAAAAGAGTTTTTCAGTGCTTTGTCAAATAATCTTACTACCATGTGGCAACAATTGCAAATGCTACGAAAAATAACCGGTATTCATAGTACATTCATCGGCTAATCGTTACAGTGCATCAAACTGACGCCATTTGCGAAACAAAAGTGAAGTGATAAAATACAAAATATTTGATGAAATTGTAGAATATTTGAGCAGAAATATAAATCTAACTAACGAGTTAAATGATACGTTTTTATTGTTGTTTCAACTAGATTATAATTGTTCACATTTACAATTAACGAATCTTTGTGTTTGTTGTTCTTCTTCTTTTCTGCCAAAATCATATTTAAATGCCCAACTTTGGTTGTTTAATCAGCAATCAACTATTAACCTAAAAAATTGTTTCTAAAACAAGAACAATATGTTCATCAAATGACCCCAAAACGTTCTTAAAATGAAAACACATGTTGAAATAAGCACAAAATGTTCCTACAACGAGCACTAATGTTCTATATACGACCAAAAAATGTTCGCAAAACAAGCACGAAACGTTCTAAAAACAGGCGTTCTTAAAAGGATAACGGCGTTGTTAAAGTAAGTAAGAGGGGTAACGGAATCCGTTACGGATCCGCAAGCGGGAGAAGTTCCTCTCAAAAAACGGATTTTATGTCCGTGTCCGTTACGGACATCATATTAGGATCCGTTGCGGACCCGTGGTGCGTAATAAAACGTATCCGTAGCGGAATCCGTTACGGATCCGCAAGCGGGAGAAATTCCTCTCAAAAAACGAATTTTTTGTCCGTTTTTCAGATCCGTTTCGAACTAGTTGCGGACTTCATATTCGGATCCGTTCTAATAAAACAGATTCCAATGCGGGTCCGTTGTTGGAATACATTTTTAGTTACAATTTTTTGTTTTAATTTTCATTGTTATCATTATATAAATTCACAGTCATTTCATACAAAATTAAAAAACTTACCGCGATTACACTGATTCCTTGTTCAAATTTTTTACGGACCCGTAACGGATCAGTTACATCGTGATTGCACTGACTCCTTTTTTAACTTGTTTTTATGTACTAAAATATGTGTACTTATGCATGCTCAGAAATAAGTAACGGTAAATTGTGTACAATTGCTTTTAATCCTTTTTCTTCAAAATTGACCAGAATAAGTCCATTGATGTGTAGATAATCAAAAACAAAACAAATGTTTTCTGTCGAATTGGCCACCGATAACCAAAAAATCAATTTTGTTTCGATAATGGTTAATGGTAACCAAAAAATTTCTTAGGTTGCTATAATAGTTATTCCTAACCAAAACAAAATATTTCTCATTTAAATTGGTTACGGTGACCAAAATACTATACATATATCTTACGATAATGGTAAAAAAATTCAGTAAAACAGATAAAAGGAAATTTTCGCGTAACCTTTTCGTCTAAACAAAAAAAAGAACAATTATTTTCTGTCCCTGGTGTATTTATTTTTTTGTTTATCAGTCTATTAATGACATTCATTGGGAAGTCATCTAGTTTGAGTGTAAGCGCCAACTGCAAGTCAATTTTACATAGCACAACATAATCGAAAATAGAACAGTTCAGTCGGACAATAATTTTATCTAATATTGAGATTTGAGTATTCAAAAACCCGGTTTTTCAAAAATGTCGGTTTTCGGTTTCTTCGAATGTTCAGATTTTGGCGAAACCGATTTTCGGTTAAACCGAGGTGTAGGAACCGGTTAATAACCGGTTTCGTTTTTTTTTTTAACAAAATCAAAATGGACAACTATGCGTTTTATAAACGTTGCTCAGTTGAGCCCGTAGAGCAAACGAGGTTGCAAAAATCTCAGAATCACCTAAAAAAATCGATCCATGCAATTTGACCCGCCCTAATATATATGTATGTATATATATTTATATTACATATCGAGAGCTTATATTCAATACCAGCTATACGCAAAAACACAATTTTTCGGGAGAAGGAAAAAACAGTTTATTTTCCGAACTCTCGAAGATTGAATATTTAAATAATTTTTGTATGCAGTACCCACTAATAATATTTAACAAAAATACTAGAAGAAAATTTACTTCAATCTTCGAGAGTCCGGAAAATACACTGTTTTTTCCTTCTCCTGAAAAATTGTGTTTTTGCGTATAGCTGGTATTGAATATAAGCTCTCGATATTTCACATATATAAAAATTACAAAAACAAAAAAACTTTTTCCCACTCTACTTTCCACATTTTAATGTACACAAACAATAAGCGAAAAAGTGTACTGAAAAATATTCCAAATGCTGATAAAAACAATGAGTTTTGTTTTTGGTTTCTCATTAAAGATAAAGAGCTGGCATACAAAATTAATGTGTTTTGTTTTGACAAAGCACAAAGCGACACCGAGCTGCTTTCTGAATTTCGTTAACAGTCGTGTTGTGTACGTGTAAAAAGCCGATCGTGTTCGGGCACTGGGGCAATAGATCTAAACAACTCGATAGCATACAAGTGCAAGCATGAATCGAAATGGCTTCGATACTTTCCCGATTACTGTCTGCAGTCACAGCTAGTTATAGTAGAGCTGGCACACTATCGATAGTAATATCGATAGTTTTGTTTCCATTAGACTATCGATGGTTTTTTCTCGATAGCGATACTATCGTTGAAAAACTGTTTTACCAAATTTATCGACTCAGTGGCGGCGGCTTCTATCTGGCATTGATGTCTTTATGTCGATGTCTATCTGGCACTTAGCTTTAGTTGTTAATTTTAATCGACTTGATTTTGTAGAAAATAAAATTGCCAGTAAAATAAGGACCTACCAACTGGACGGCCTACATATGCACAAATATGTGATATACGAGTACATAGTATTTAAAGTGTATATAAACATGTTTTTAGAAAATTTATCTCAAAATGCGTTGTAAGAAATGAAGTCTAAGGGTAGTATTCTAAAAGTCCCTAAAGTGAACGTAAACGCAGAAGCCAACGCGAACACCAAAGTCAAAAAATGGTAGTTTATATATTACTTCGCGCTTGCGTTTGTTTAAGAAAGCTGTCACTGATATATGCGGTTTATAGAGTTGCCAAACTAAAATAAACAATTATAGATCTGAAAAAGTTATCTTGAGTGAAATGCTCAGAATGAAAAATATTAAAAAATGAAGCTTTATTTCAGTAGATCAACAGATTTTAAGATTGCTATTATTTATAATACTGCAAATGCCAACAATATTCACATAATATATGTAAAAACCCTATGTTATTTTGGGCTTCAATGTCCAATAAATTTTCCCATCTATATTAAATTAGTTGTCTTTTCAAAAACACGTGCCGTTTGGACGTCTGTGTTCATTGTAATGTATTGGTTCTTTTGTTTATTATTGTCAACATCAACTGATGTCTATAATTTTTAAATTTAATTATAATAGTTTTGCAACGCATTATTTATTTGAACGTTCCATTTCTAATTTTATTATTGTAAATAAGAATTTCAGTGCGTAGACAGTATAATTTTGAATTATTTAAAAAAAAAAGTTTGAGCTCTATCCGTCGAATGCATTTCAGCCAAAATTGGCAACAACTTATAAGCAATGACGACTTATATCGTTTTTTCTGTTCCTTAATTTTTAATAAAATAACTCTGAACTTTACTTAAGATCGTTTAATATATTAGTTTTCTTTTATGGAAAATACATGTTAGTACATATCGCTCATTTACTTAAATAAGGTCATAACTCAAAAAATAAATTTATGGAGTTAATAATACAGAATACTTCGTTATGTCGTATTTCATCTTACTTAAAAAATTCATTCAAATGGCGTGTAAGCTCACTTCTTGGCAGACGAAACCTTTTTAATATCGCTACTGATTTGCATGTAAAATTAAAACTTTAAACTCATTTTTGCAAAACTAACTAGTTATTTTTGAGTACGGGACCAATATTCATTGGAAAATAAAATTTAGCATTCCCAAAAGAATTCGATACAATCGATAGTTTTGCAACAAACTATCGAATGGTGTGACTATCGATAGCTTGCCAGCTCTAAGTTATAGAGCACTATTACACGATGAATTTATCCCCGAAGGAAAATTCGTGAATTTTACGTTTATTAGGCAAGAGGTGTAGAGAAGTAAGAGACGAGGAAAAAATGCCATGAAATGCCCTGGCATTGTGTTTCGGGGAATTTTCTTCAATTTCTGTTTGTTTAGTTTCCGTTTGTCTTGATTTGTTTTACAAAAATGCAACGTGTAATAGCTTAAAAAGAATTGAAAAATATGCCCGCAAGAAATGGCATCGTGTAATAGAGCTCATATCATAGACGAATATAGGTATAGTTACATTTATTCTCTCAATAAAGTAAACGTCATAGGTACGGTGGAAAGAAACCATTTGATGGTGGAAAACATGGTTTCAATAATACCAAATAGAGGCAATAGTAGATAAACAACGTCCAACAAAGGAACAACAACCGAATTTCGTGCTTTTGTGGCAAACTAGTTGTGTTAAATAAAATACAAATGTATACCAACGATAAAAGTCAACAAAACCTTGCAAAATACATTTAAATTTTTCATTTGTACACCAAAGCGACATGAAAAAGTTAAGTGAACATATTTTGTATCTCCACCTGGTGTAAGTTAATTTTAAATTTAATTTCCCTCATTGCCACAAACCTCCGACGCACACACGGCAAAAGTGACAATTTAGGTGGACAAAAATATTTAACTAATGAAGTTGATTTTTAAGTAGGGATTTAACATAATATGATACTTAATGACAACTTAAGCAAGATTAGCGATATTACCGTTGTTCTTGCTTCATTCGGGAAGAAAATAATGCTTTATTAATTAACAATACTGAAATAAATCATAAAAACAAAAATGTTGTTTAAAAATGGATTTATTATGGAACATTAATTATATTATCATACATTATTATATTACGATAATATGAAACAAAAAAATTAATTTATGTTGGAACATTTAATTTAATTTAAATATTAATCGTGGGTGGTTTCGTCCTGAGTCTCAATATCACTATCATCAACATCATCATTCCTCATGGATGTATCTTTCAAGAATTCCGGAATATCAAGCATTGATATAACTTGTGGTGAAAAAGGTGTGCATTTGTGCTTTTTATTTTTTCTTATTGCAGATATTACTGGATCTGAAGTTACAAGTAGCATGTGCATTATATCTGTATTTGTGTTTATCCTGGACGTTTTTCTGGAATGGAAAAGTCTTATGTTTTTATAAGCTTTATGACCTGCTTCAATAACATCCTCTGAAAATTGTCCTGCAGGTAATGGTAACGATTTGATAATTTCTGCGCCATGAATGAGTATTTTATGTACTGTAGCACTCATTCTGTACCATCCATAAATTTCTATTACCAACTTTGCGGTTTCAAGACAGTAGTTTTTAAACTGTTCAATTTGTATGTAATGACAACTTGATAAAGTGCTCAGAATTGTCGAGAATCGAATCAAAATTCTTTCGTCAAGTCCTGTTATTTCGGACACTATTTCAGTATTGCCGAAAAATTTTCGGGCTGTGTTGCCGTCGTTACTGTTCCCTCCTCCTTGCTTTGGCTGATCAACCACATGACCCATTTGGTCGTAAAACTTTTTTGTAATATCAGCTTTTCTCAAACTTACGCTGTCTTTGGAGTCTTTGCCTCTTGCTTGCCATTGTTTTATAGACAGTTTATAAGAAATATTAAGAAGATACTCGAAACATCTCAAATAGGCGTGCAAAATTTAAATACCATATTTATATGAATCTTCACAGGGATGTCTCTTCAGAACACTAGCTAGGTTATTCATCTCTTTTGGCGTAGCTTTGCAAATATTACAACTTTGTGTGGAGGCTGTTTTTGTTAATATATTTACAGTTTTTCCGTCGACCATCGTACATACTAATTTATGCTTAAAATATATTAGCTTCTGGTTAGACAGTTTGACTGATGTTAAATTTAAATTGACAATTTGTTCATCGATTTTGTTGACTTCTTCTTTAACAGTATCTGGTGTTTCTTTCGCTAATTTGATACATTTGATACAACACCTGTAGACATTTCTAACGGAACAAGAGTACATAGAACAATGTTAGAGTCTCCATAAAGTGAATGATCAGAAAAGTTTTGTTTGTAAATGCTGTGACCTCCACTCCCATCTATGCCCCATTTGTAAATTACTTTAATTGTATCAATTTCGTCTGGTAAATGCTGCTCTAAAACCTCCCATTGTACTTCAAATAAACGTTTGACTGTGTGGTCTAACAAATCTTGCAACGGTATTTCAGCAACTTTTTCAGTTACAGAAATGTTTTTAGGATAACACTTTTTTTTCGTTTCAGAAATCACGGGATAGGAAGGATAAATATTTGCGTTCCTAGCTTTTGCTCCGGTTTGAATGTTTATGTAGTCATATTTAGTCAAGTCTGAGTCTATTATAAGTGCAAGAGCCTCTTCTGGTGTATAGGGAATGATTGTCGAAGATGTCGTCTGAGCTACCTTCATTTTTTTTAAACTTTTTTGGCTAGATGATCCAGCCAAGTGCACAACATCGGCAGCAATTCTTTTACCTTGTTTCCTCAGTCCTTGTTCTGCAGCAAAAATTAATTTATTTGGACTAACATTTCGTATAATAGAATCAACTTTACGCCTTTTAGTACGATTGCTACTATCTGAAAGTACTTTTCTTGGCCTGCCTCGTACTTCAGATACATTGGGTCTTTGAAGAATGGGCAATTGACGATCTGCAGGCGCAGTAATCGGGAGACGTAATTCCGCATTAAGCCATTGTGAAGTCTTATTTACAAATTTATCGTATATTTGTTTACTTGATTTCCATTTTGAAATCAATTTTGATATAAAAATTTTAATGTAGTATTTAACCGTTCTTCATCGTCTTTTGGACACTCACTAATGTTAAATTTTTCAAAAATATAGTTTTTTAATCTTTCCTTACACTTCTTCTGACAAAATTTAAAAAACTTATCATGTCTTAGAATTAAAAATAGTTCAAATTTGGACACCATCATAATTTTGCAATTAATGTTTTAAATTGATTTTTTCGTATACAATGCACTCGCGGTAGCGTGAACTAATTAAAACCAACCAAAATAAAACGAAAGCGCTCGCACACCTACATGTGTCACACATATAATGAGAGCATAAAAAGGGAATTTCCCGCACACCTACATGGAACTGCGCGCACATTTAAAATAAAATTTCATAGATTTCAGAGTTGCCATTTACGTTACCGCGAGTGCAGTGTTTATGAACAAAAACTACAATTACTGCCAAAGTGATTAAAAGTGATAGCTAAATTTTGGTATGGACTTTCTGAAAGACTTGAACAGCGTAATTATGAAAAGTAAATGAGGGTACTCTGAGGTACTTTTTTTGTGTAGTCTGTAGAATCGCTGTTTTCGAGTTAATTTTATTGAATTTCTTTAAATAATTACAGTTCTAGAATTATTACATGTAGAATAGTAAAAAATTAAAATCTTACATGTAATAAGTCCTGCTTTGATATATAAAAATAATCAAAAAGATATATGTACGCAAACTGTAATTATTACAGTGTCAAAGCGCATGCATAACTGAGACGCGTACGCAAACGATAAGCATTCGGCAAGATTTGGGCACTCTCGTAAAAAAGTGTATAATGTTACTGCTTTACTATTACTGTCATTGAATAAGCCAAACACTAAAGAACGTTGACACATATTATCATACATATTAAAGAACATCGGTATTATCGATTTTTGTCCACCTAAATCGTCACTTTTGCCGTATGTGCGACGGAGAGTGTGAAATGAAACGTCAGATGAGAGAATAAATGTATCTATACCTATATTCGCCTATGGCTCATAGTTTGTTAAATGACAAACGACAATATCAGTGATGGGATCTAATAATCTATCCTAAACTACGCGTTCGTTGCGAAATGCAATCAACCATCAACATTTTCAAACAGACGGTTTTCTTTTTTCAAAATATAAAATTATTGACTTTTGTCGGAGTTTGAAATGTACCAAAACTGGACTGATTGCATGAAACCACAAGTATTCGTACTTTCAATTCAAGCTGTGTCAAGAACAACGCACAATATAAATATTAGGTACCTAAATTCGAAATTCATATGCGCATTGTTTTCTGTTTTCTTATTATCAATTTTGTGTTTGGTCACGGCACTTTTTGACGAATTCTGTTTGACACTTTTTTGGAAAACCGCTTAATTTTTATTAGTTTCAAAATATGGCACTTATGAAACTAATTTGAATTTTAAACAGTCTTTTCGTTCAGTCCGATTTCGATTTAAAAATTAAATAAATTGTAATGTAAATATTGTGTGCATGCCCCGACAGAAGGGAAAGATGATGATGCCAAAGACATATTCTATGAGCTCCTAGAGGAAACGTATGACCGCTGCCCTGGCCATGACATTAAGATTGTACTAGGAGATTTTAATGCCAAAGTAGTCTACATGCTGACAGTTCCGACAACGGTATAAGACTGATTGACTTTGCCGCGGCAAAAAACATGGTCATTAGTGGTACAAGATTCCAGCATAAAGACATCCACAAGGCTACTTGGGTATCCCCTGATCAAAGAACTAAGAACCAAATTAATCACGTGGTAATTGATGGAAGGCACTCATCCAGTGTAATGGACGTACGAGTGATCAGAGGAGCTAACATCGATTCTGATCACTACCTGGTAGCAGCAAAGGTTCGCACAAGATTAAGTAGAGCGAAAATCGCACGAAACCAGACGCAGAGGAAGCTAGACATTGGAAAGCTGCAATTACCAGATTTAGCCACAGCCTACTCAAGGAAGCTCTCGCAACTTTTGGCACAGAACCCACCCCCTCCCGATGACGATCCTGATGCGCAGTGGAAACCCATTTCCGACTCTTTGAAAACTGCCGCAACAACCGTACTTGGTTTCGAAAACCGCTTCGCAATAAACCGTGGTACGATGAAGAGTGTCGCATTGCAAATGACGAAAGGAACGCTGCACGTATGGTAATGCTTCAGTCAATTGCAACGCGAGCTTCAACTGAGCGGTATAGGGAGAAAGGCAAAGAGGTAAACCGTCTCTTTAGGCGTAAGAAACGGAAGTGCGAGAGTGAGAAAATTGAGACATACAGAAGGAAGAACGAAAGCAGAAAATTCTACCAAAAAGTTAAAAACGGAACTAATGGACATGGTTCAGGGCCCCACTTCTGTAAAGACAAGGACGAAAATCTCGTCGCAGATGTGCAGAGCATATTGGGAATATGGAGAGAGCATTTCTCCGCGCTACTAGTACCTGAGATATCCAATGACGATGGGACAATCGATCACAATATGGACGACGACGTCGATTGCCCCCCTCCTAACCAAGACGAGGTCAGAACAGCTATTGCCCGGCTTGAGAACAACAAAGCCGCAGGAGCCGATGGATTACCGGCGGAGCTGTTTAAGGCTGGCGGCGATGAGCTGATAAGGTGCATGCATCAGCTCATTAGCAAAATTTGGTTAGATGAATGCATGCCCGGCGATTGGAGTCTCAGTGTACTATGTCCCATATTTAAAAAAGGTTACCTGAGTATCTGTGCATTTTATCCATAGCATATAAGGTTCTATCAAGTATAATGTGCGAAAGACTACAACCAATTATCGCTGACCAGTGTGGCTTTAGGCCTGGAAAATCGACACCTGACCAGATTTTCACGCTACGTCAAATCCTGGTGAAGACACACGAAAAACAAATCGACATAAAACGGCCTTCGATAGTCCGATACGGGAGAAACTCTATGAAGCAATGTCTGAGCTTGGTATTCCTGCAAAACTCATACGCCTTTGCAGGATGACCTTGACGAACACCAAATCCGCAGTGAAAGTTGGTAAGGATCTTACCGAACCTTTCGAAACTAAGCGAGGCCTCAGGCGAGGCGACACCTTATCGTGCGATCTCTTTAACATCTTAATGGAGATCATTATGAGAAAAGCTGCAGTCAACATGAATAAAACCACCAGCAGCAAAAGTCACATGCTGCTCGCGTATGCTGATGATATATATATCATTGGACTCACAGTTAGAGAAGTTACTGCGGTGTTTTCGAGAATTGAGAAGGAGTCAGCAAAAGTGGGTCTGACGGTGAATGAGGACACGACAAAATTAATGGTTTCAACGAACAGGGCCTCCACGCGATTAGTCCAAAGCGTGAACGTTGATAAGCGTTATAACTTCGAGGTAGTGGAAGAATTTATATACCTCGGATCTGCCGTGAACAAAAACAAAAACGTCAGCCTCGAAATCAAGCGGAGAATTGTGCTTGCGAATAGATGTTATTTTGGGCTTAGAGATAAAGCCCTCTCTCGAGTAACAAAAGTCCAGCTGTACTAGACTCTCATTCAACCTGTCTCGCGGCGCAGAATCCTGGGTCCTATCGCAAGCAGTCGAAACATCTGTAGGAGTCTTCGAGAGAAAAATACTCCGAAAAATGTATGGCCCTATAGTGCACAACGGCGAGTATCGGCGATGCATGAATCATGAGCTGTATGAGCTTTATCCTGACATTGACATAGTTAAGCGAATCAAGATAACGCGATTGCGCTGGCTAGGCTATGTCAGTAGAATGGATGAAGACGAACCAGCACGAAGGGTTTTCGAAACCGAACTCGAAGGAAGACGAAAAATAGGAAGACCAAGACTCCGCTGGAGTAATCAGGTTGACGAATCCCTACGTACACTTGGTATTGCCAACTGGATAAATAAAGCAAAAGATCGAACTGGTTGGCGAAATATGTTACTTTGTTTTGTAGGGTCCCTGACCCCCCGGGGTTGTCCGAGTCCGGATAAGTAAGTAAGTAAGTAGTGTAAATATGATTGTATATGCATATAAATTAAAAAAACCGCAAGTTGCAATTCCCCTTTGTTTTTATTTGCAGTATTTTCCAATTGCTTCCCAAAATATAAATCGGTTATATTACTACCTTTTTATAAGACTATGAACTTCAGTGCACTTACAAAAAATACACGGGGTACAAAAGTGCGAATTTTGCTCAAAAAAGATTCTAAAACGCTCTATTTTGCCACAAGAAGTACCAAAAAGCATTCGCCACCTTTTGTCAAAAACAAAAGAGAGGTATCCAAAAAAATGTGCTAAAACAGCACAAAAGGGGCCGATCTGACAACACAGATGCATTTCTGTGTTTACCCCAGGGTTAAACTTGCTGATTTTATTTTTTCTTACCGTGCCGCTTACCAGCTGTCAATATATATTTATTTTGTTGTTGTACCTTGTTGTTTAATTTTGTTGTTGGCGTACATTTGTGGTGAATTTGACTGACGCCACGTGCTCAACCAAAATAAAATACCTGTTGTTGTTGCCCGCAATTACAGTGGGTCCAAATTGACCTACCATTGTTAAACTCGAATAACTTGTTTGTTTTCTAATATAATTGTGTTTTTTTCTTTGCAGGTTATAATTTAAATTGTACAAGCTCTGTTTCCGCAGAACCACCAACAACGACTGCAAAACGCTATTCGTTTTCCTGAATTAGCAACACAAAATGGTATTTTAAATAATCTTTTGATGTCGGATGAAGCGCATTTCCATTTAAACGGTTATGTCAATAACCAAAACTGTAGATTGTGGGGATCTGAAAATCCAAGACCAACACTCCAGCATCAGTTACATCCATCCAGTTGCACTGTTTGGTGTGTATTTCTGGCCGATAAAGTTATCGGTTCATATTTTTTCGAGAATGAGGATGGAACGCCAGAAACGATTGCCCGGGCTTATTACAGAACAATGATTGACAACTTTTTGCGGTTCCACCGAGATGGAGCGACTGCGCACACTGCAAGACAAACTATGGATTTGTTGGGAGAAATTGTTGGCGAACATTTTGTATCAAATGAACAAATTTTAAACAACTTTTTTTTAACTACTTTATTACAACTACTTTATTATCAACTATATTGGGTACTTTTGGTTTGCTTTAAAGGCAAGTTTTCTAGGTAGAGTGTGTATTACATATTGCAGTTTTGAACCCAATAAAAAGTAAATTTAGAAAGGCCAAAGGGCAAGACAACATGAAATACAACCCTGAGCATGGAATTGCATTTGACAGTATGTACACTTACTCTTACACTCGTACTTTTGGTTTGGTTTGTGTCTAGACTAACATATTGTTTAATGGGAAATTTTCTAGGTGGAGCCTGTTTATTACATTTTGTAATTTTGAACCAAATAAAAAGTAAACTTAGAAAAGCCAAAGTGAAAGAAGTTTAAAAAATAAAATTTTCTTAAGTGCGTTTTCTTAAACAAAGTAAATTTTCTCAAAAAAAAATACCTATTGGTATTCTTAAGCAATGTACCTTTTCTTAAAAAAATACCTTATCTTAAAGAAGTCCCTTTGCTTAAAAAAGTAAATTTTCTTACAAAAAGCTCATTTTCTTAAAAAAAGTATTTTTTTTTTTTTTCTTAAAAAAGTACATTATATTACAACAAATTGCGTTTTCTTAAAAAACTACCTTTTCATTAACGAGTACCTTTTTTGTAAAACAAAATAACTTTTCTTGAGATAAGTACCTACTCTTAAAATTGTACATGTTCCTTCGCAAAAAAAGTTTTTCTTCAAAAAAAAAATATAACTTCTCTTAAAAAAATACCTTTCCTTAAAAATAAAATAATACCATTTCTTTTCTTGAGATAAGTAGCCTATCTGAAAATAAGTGAACTTTCTTTAAAAAATAACCTTTTCATAAAAAGAGCAGTTCTTCAAAAAGTACCTGCTCTTTAAAAAAAAAGTACTTCTTTGTAAAAAAAATTCATACTTTGCCTGAATTGATACCATCGTTTGATCATCAGTCGTATATATACAAACTCAATTCTGTAATTTACATGTGCGAAATGCCTATCAATTCAGGCACACTAGTTAGGCATCTGACGATGAACCTGTCACGGAGTTCGAAACTAGTCATGCCAGTGAGTGTGCTTAACTGAATTGTCTATTATTTCTTATAAGCTGGTAGTATGAATTTCTCATACATTAACCAAAACTAAAAGTATATTTTCTTAAAGATCCATTTAAATTATCGTAATTTTCAGCAGGCCCCTTAGGCGTGTTGGAACTAACAGTACATAACATATAGCGTAAGGAACTTCGTTCCAACCGGTTGTCCCCTGACACCTCATGTAATTTTTTTAAATGGGGATATTTAAAAGAAATTGTGTGTCAATAAGTCAGAGACAATTATACAGCTAAATCAGAATATTCGAGACAAAATACTGAGCCTGCAACCAGAAACATTACGTGGTGTTATGGAAAACGCCTTTTAAAGAGCCAATGTTTGTATCGAGCAAAAAGGTGGACATTTGTCTGATGTCATATTTCATACATAGTCCCCCTAATTTCAATGAAATGTATTTAATATAAAAAAAAAATTAATAAAAAAAAAATATCACCCCTACCCTGTAAGTTGTCACCCAAGACGTCGACGTCTGAAAGTCGTGATCACCTGCTAACGACGGCGTTGTCACATCAATGCAAAATCGGTACCTGGTAAGACTTCGCGGCCAGTGACGCCTGCGTATCGATAATTTACTACCAAAAAGTGTAATCCCTAACGTGTAAAGAAAATTTTCTTCAATTTGTTTGCTAGCATGTATTTTTTTCTTGATCTAAGTTCAAATTCTAGTGATAAAGAACAGAAAAAAATCCTTCTTCGTATACAAAGAAAAATTATAAGGCAAAGGTCAGATATGTATATTTAACGTACCACATATCAAGTAAATTTTGCCATGCCATTCATCAAATATGTCATTTATCTACAGGTTTCAAAATCATTTTCGCAACAATAAAGCAGCATTTAAATGCTTGATACTATTCCGGCGAAATTGAAGAAAAATATTCGTTCAACATCTGTGTCCGCAAGGCTTGGGGTTTCTCTCCAGTTCTTTTATTAAATTTTCGAACTGTGTTGCATTTGTATTTCTTCTTTTTTTCCCTCATTTTATCTTTTATATTTCACTTTTCACCAACTTACAAATCAATCAAAACACAACTGTTTGCATCAAGGCGTAGCAAGTCAAAATAAGTCGAGTCGACTCAACATGGTTGTAAAAACGCTACTGCGGGTACCAAGTACTCGTTGTCTGCTATCGACACGACTTCAGAGGTGCCAAAATTAACACGGCGACACAAGACGTCGACGTTAGCTGTCGACGACGACTTACAGGGTAGGGGTGATTATTAAAAGACTTATACGAATTTTATATTTGTAGGTCTTATTTGCCTAACCAAATTTTATAGAGAATTGCGGTGAACGATGACAGCATTTCGAACAATAAAATCCTTCCATCTGGCTTTTGTATGATTTTTCATGGGATTTGTGTAGTTTATTTTTGCAGTTATATTTCATATACCTCTTTGCATTTACGGCTAAAAAGGGTTAATATCAGTCCATTTCTGGTGTGTATAAATTAAGTAAATTGAGAGACATGTTTTTCTTTGATGAGTTAATTTGAACTAACTTTATTTCTTTTGAATGTTTTACAAACATACTTAATATATGCATATCAAAAACCACGCGGATAATTGTGTTCTCATTCGCTGAAAGTTTCGTGAGAAACTTTTTACCGTCATGAAGCTTTTATACGAGTACATGGACTTTTTAATATATCGGGTTATGCTATCGCAATTCAAACTATAGTATAAACTTACTAGCAACAGGTGTGCGAGCTTTATCTGAACTGGAAAAGCTCCACTATGTGTAAAGTTTAATGGTGTATGAAATGACTTGACGGAAAACAGTGACAAATTATGTTCAACACCCCTATTCCGTTTGAAAACCATCGGTCATACCGAATCAGGAAGTAATATAAAGTTTATAAATACATATCATCACCTAAAATGCAAAAGGCCGTAACTACACTTTTTAGTTTTTTACAGGAAAAGAAATAAACGTTATAAATTAAAGACTACTTGAAACTTAATCTTCAAATTTTATATTCAAGCTTAGAAAACAAAGACGGATTTGTTTCTGAAAAACAAATTAATGGAAAAAAGGTAGTTTTTAAGAAATATTTATAACGTTTGTTCATTCAGACGATATACTTATTCGAAAAATATAAATATACGAATGATATAAAGCTTTAATCTCACGAATTTCAAATATTTGCACTGTCGGCGGTCGGACGAAGGCCAGTAGCGATTTAGTTTCTCAGACCAAAAAATATAAATTTTTTCAAAAATGTGCAACCCTACCAAAACTTTTTGCTGAGAAAAAGTGTGTTTTTTACCCCGCTAAATTTAATTGTAGCTTATTTGTATGGAGGAGCTAAGCGATATTAAAAGTCATTTTAATTTCCCACCTAAATTCTGACTTAGACAATGGCAATGCTGTCACATGGTCCATTTCCAAAAATGGCAACAAAATGTTTTCTTATATACATTTTGTCATCATTCCTTGTGAATTAAAATGTTATCAAGAAGAAGACTTAAACACCCAAATTTGCAAAATGACTTAAAAATATTAATTTCATTTAATTTTTTTATTTCATAGAAAACTACGTATATTCTTCATAGTATATCCCAGTCAATGGCTTTATCGGAACCCTTCCTTAGGTATGTAGCTAGAATGATACGGCGAAACGTCAAATAGGTGAAGCTCTTCGAACTAGCGGACATATTCTTTTGTCCTTTGAAGGCGGATGAGCCAACACTACTGGCCAACGGCGGATTAAAAATAAAGAAACAAAAATCCAGCTTCGGTACACTGCATTCGTCAGCGTTTGATCCATAATGCGACATAATCCTGGCAGTAGGTAAAATACATAACCACATTTATATTGGCAATGAGAATACGAAATGAGAAACATAAAACCCAGTATTTGTTGAGGTTATAAGCAACACGATTAACGGATATGCACTGGTAACGTTATACCACTACACAGATCCGGTGCCACTGTCCTCGAGAATTATAATTCTGACATTCCTGCTGTTCAGGCGATGGGATGGGATGGGCAGGTCATGGCTGTACAAGGAAGAAGATCCGTGACATATACTAGAGATGCCATGAGAAAAAGCAGGAATTTGGTTGCGCATTTGTAGTTGGCAGGTGACTGCAACATCTGGTTCCAAGATTCAACCCCGTGAATGAACGTATAGTACATAAAAATACGATGATACCAAGGACATGTTCTAAGAGTGTTTTAGGTGAGTTTAATGCTGAAGACGGTAGGGAAAGGGTATTTGCACCACCCATCGGTACATTCAGTCTATACGCCATCACTTCCGGTAACGGAATGAAGAAAAAAGTAGTCGGCTAGTGAGAAATGTGAATAAAAGCTGATGCTTCACAAACATCGAGACCATCGTCCAGCGAATGTGAGTTCGAATCCCAGCCGCGGCATTCACATTTTCGCTAAACAGAAAAACATGATCTGTTAGCCTAAAAGGATTTACAACTTTAAAAATGAATCTGATCTAAATCAACGAAAATCACATCATATGGTAGGGCCAAACAAAAAACTCCAATAAGAATAGTTGCATTCTATAAATATAACTTTCAAAACTTCTGCACCAGTGCGTGTAAGTAGGAAAGCAACGTGTAAGTAGTGACAATCACGCTCCGCTACACAATAAAAAAAAATAATAGAAAAAAACAAATAAAATTGTCAAGCGAATGTGAGCTCGAACCCCACCTGCTGCATTTAAATTTTTTTCACTAACCGGAAAAAAACATGACCTGTTAGCCTAAAAGGAACTACAACTTTAGGAATGAGACAGTTAAATTTTGCCGCGGCAAAAAACATCGTTGTCAGTAGTACGAGATTCCAATATAAAGACATCCATAAGGCTCTTGGATAACTACTGTTCAACAGACGAAGAACCAGATGGATCACATGGTAATTGATGGAAGGCACTCTACTAGTGCAATGGACTTACATATGTGTGATTCGAGGAGCTAATGTCGATTCGGATCACTAACTGGTTGCAGCAAAGGTTCGCAATAGGATGAGCAGAGCGAAAGTCGTACGCAACCAGATATATTAAAAGCTGGAAGTCGGAAAACTGGAAAAGAACGCTGCACGTATGGTAACGCTTCAGGCAGTTGTATTGTGAGGCATAGCAAAGCGGTATAGGGCGAAAACGAGACAGGTTTAGAAAGAAAAACGGTTGTGTAGAAAGCGCAAGAGCGAGAAATTTGAATCTGTTGAATAAGATGTCACAATCCATCATGACTTTTTAATGATGTTATTATAATAAAGTACTTATACATATCCACACACAAAAGAGGTGGATATATTTGTCATGCAATGATAAATAAAAGAATAAAGAAATAAAATTCATTCAAAAACAAATGGCTCGAATTGCTCTCCACTAGAGATAGGCCAACATGAACGTCACGTTTTCGTGAATGTATTTTATTATAAGTTCATCATTGCATTAGAAATAGTTTTTCACTATATCGCAATCGTTTCTCTCTATAGGTATGTGAGGGATTATTTGTGTTCCCAAATGAAACAATACTCAATTTAAGTATACCAATCTCTGAAATACAGAGATTGTTTTAACTGAGTCAGCTGAATCGATTCGATGAATGCGGAGGATAGAGAAACTAGTTTTCGTAGATGGTATTGGATTCCGAATTTCAAATGGTGGAGAATGACCGTGGGCTACTTTTAGGGTCCAGTTATCGAAACCGAAGGAACACAAGTTGTATAAGATTGGTTTTTACTTCTTCCAACGATGACCAACTGACCAATTTCACAAGTGTCAGCCTCTACCAGTTCCGTCATCAGGCCTGAGGCTTCGCTTGTATATAACGCTCGGGATGAGCTCATCGGAGCAGAAGTGTCGTTCTTGCCAGAGATCCTTTCCTCCTGGACACTCGTATCATGATAAAGATTTGATCCAAACCAGCTTAATATTGTACCGCAGGAGCAATCTGTAGTTGCGCTCGTAGCGCCCTATCATAACATCCATGAAAAATCTAGATGAACATAAACTTTCGGACTCTTCTTGCCACACTGACAGATATTCGATTTAGTTTTTGGAGAGTATATTCCCACACCACACCACTCCGTGATGTCATACTACAGTATAATTTTTAGACGTCCCGTAAATATCATCTATGTAGCTTTTGCCTTCTTATTTTTACCAACTCGTTTCTTATATTTACTCCCTCCCATTATTTCCTTATCACGAAGCCATATTCAAAAAATTTAGTTCTAAAACAATATTTACAAATTTATTCATCAACGAAATTGTCATTAATTTTTGTTTTATACTTAGATAAACTTTGTTACTTTGCTTAAAAAAAGACGTACTGCTTTATTCATAAAAAGGTGTCATAGGTTTGTTAAAGGTTTGAGATCGTAAAGCCCAACAATTGTATTCAAAATTGTAAAATTTCTCTATTAGGAGTTCTCTCACGTCACCATTTTTGTTGAACGTTTAACAGTTCTTTGTGTCCGTTTTATCCGCATTAATAACACGGTGTTACAAAAAATAGATTTTTTCTGTCCTATGAACCAAATGCACATATTCAGAATTTTTTTTTAAGTTTGAAGTATAAAGCTCGTAGTGGCCTGTGTGAAAGCCTTTGGACCGATTTTTAACCCTTTTTCAGTGATCCAATCGAGCTTATTTTTTGCAGGCAGACTCTTGGAAATGACTGTATCACGTCAAATTTTTTAAAAACAATTTTTATCAATTCTCAGATTTTCCCCAATTTTTATTATTTTTGAAAAAAAAAATATTTTTTTCACTTTTCTTATCATAACTTGAAAGGACTCCAAATTTTTAAACTACTTAAGGTTACGACAAAAAAATGTTTTTGACCCATCCTACTCGATATAGTTGTAGTTAATCAATAGTAACCTTCTAACACTAAACAGTTTTTGACTTTTAGAACACTTACAACTGGTCTGACACATGAAATAAGGAATTGCAAAATTGTTTTAAGTTCTGTTGTGCGAAAAGGTATTTGTATATATTTCATCTGAAAAAAATGCAGTGTCCGACGCGAAATAACTTTTGTTACGTTTGTGGCTTATTCGCACCAAGTAAAAATTTGAAAAATATTACTAAAACAGTGGTGAATTCGTTTCAGAAAATATTTAAGACTGCTTATGTTCCTTACTTGTGGTATACTCCGAAAGTCGTGTGCGACTATTGCTATAGAAATTTGTGCAGAGTTTACTGATGGAAGGTCAACAATAAAGTACCCTGTACCAACAATTTGGCTATCACGCACGGAGCACTGCAATGAATTGTGCTACTTTTGTGTAACTTTTGCTCAAACAAAAGGGTACCAATACATTCACCGCAACAAAATTCGCTACGCTAATGTAGAATCGGTAATTCCAGCAGTTCTATACTTACCAGAAGAGCGTGTAGCGGCTTCAGTGAAGATTTTTGATAATGTTCCCGAAATAAGCGATGCAGAATCAACAGTTGTACCAACACTGCTATCAACTTTTCTTGCATCGAATGCGGGAGTCCACAAGTATCGGAATTTGTGGCAACACCCAGTGAAATTGGGACTGCAATGCCACATTTAATAACGCAAGCCGACTTCAATGACCTCGTACGAGACGGAAATTTGTCGAGGAGAACAGAAGAACTCTTTGCATCACGCTTTAAGCCGTGGAATATAGTGGCGGCTGATTTTAAAATAACAGCCGCTCGTGGTCGAGGTACCACTATTCCATATGACGAATTTTTTAAATTGCACGAAGATCGGGAAAAAACCTAGCTTATTGTTATGATATTGATTTGTGTTTGCAAAAATTGGTTACCCTCATATTTCAGAGGAGTGGCGACTTTTCATCGATGCATCGGTCAACAGCCTTAAAGTCCTGCTGCTTCATATCGGTAACATACCACCTACCATATGCCACAAACCTCAAGGAAACATACGAAGGCATGGAATTAATATTACAGCTGATATAGTACAAAGAGCATAATTGGAAAAACTGAAAGTGGTCGGTTTACTCATGGGTGTTAAGCGTGAATTTCCAACCCACCAGTGCTTTTTGTGTACATGGGAAGGTCGAAAAAGAGGTGAGCATTACACTGAATTTAAGTGGAAGCCGCGAACATGCTACAAAGTAGGCGTAGAAAGTATAGAGAATCTACCATTGGTGCAGCCGTCTCAAATCATTTTGCCTCCACTACACATTAAGCTCGGTCTCGAAATGGTTTCGGCATATGGCGAAATGGGCATATTAATGTCGCTAAAGATCCATTTTCTTCACAATCATTTAGATTTTTTCCCTGATGATTTAGGAGCTTGTAGCGATAAGCATGGCGAAAGGTTCCATCAGGACATTGCGGCTATTGAAAAGCGCTTTAAAGGAAAAGACATTACGCATATGCTTGGCGAATACTGTTGGTCTATTTATCCCGATACTAAAGCAAATGCTTACCACCGCAAAAATAAAAGGCGCAAATTTCTTTAAAAACATTAAAATTTTTAATGTAACAATTCTTCATTTTTATAAAACAAAAGTCATAAAAAAATTGTTTTTTTAACGAACTGAAACCTTAAAAAAAACGATAACCATTATAAAAAAAAAAATTAGGAAAATCTGAGAATTGATAAAAATCTATTTTTTAAAAAATTTGACGTAATACAGACATTTCCACGAGTCTGCCTGCAAAAAATAAGCTGAATTGGATCACTGAAAAGGGTTAAAAATCGGTCCAAAGGCTTTCACACAGGCCACTACGAGCTTTATACTTCAAACTTAAAAAAAAAAAATTCTGACGTGTACACGTGTACTTTTATTTTTTATCTCCTTTCCGAAAAAGTAAATTTGGTTCATAGGACAGAATGTGTGTAACACGGTGTAAGGAAAAGAAATTATTTTTTTACACTTCACGCGAGCCAAACTTAAATATTTATGCGATAGAAACACGTGGAATTATTTTGTGTATTTTTGAAGCGTTTAGAGTGTCACAGTGTCCCGCTAAGCCACCAAATAGTTTCGTTCAAATTTTAAACCAAAATCTCCGGTTCACTTATTTAAAGGCACTAAAAATTCCATATTCAGCTGCCTGTATCTTTTGCAATTTCTAACCGATTGCAGAATATTAAAATGGAAATGGAAGCTAGACATCTTGAAATATAAAAAAAAATCATGGCAATAGTGGTTTCTTAACTGAAGAACTTTTTTTGAACATTTTATAAAAAAAAGTCCAAAAATGTGCTATTTTTTTGGTTCATTTTGACTTTTAAACGCGAATAACAAAAAACATCAATTGTATTGACCAGTTTGTCGTCGCTAAAAATGGGTTAATATCGCTTACTATATATACTGGTGTAAAAGTTGAGACAAACGAGCTAAATAAAACATGCTAAGAAATAAAAGGAAGAATACAGATGTGAGAAAATGCAATATTTCCATGTTCTTTTCTCACCCCAAAAAAGGAACAACTTTGAAGGAGTGATGGCAACATTTTTTAAATGCCGCCTCATACAAGGGCAACATTATTTAATTTTTTCGATTGGACGCACCATTTTTGAGTTATAGCCATTTTTTTATTTTAATTCTTCCATACGAATTGGACCACTTCATGAAAACCCCTTAGAAACCAGCAAAATTGGTTATTTTTTAGATTGGATTTTTCCTAATCTTTTCATATTTTCGATCAAAAATGGGGATGGGTTACCCTGGGTAACCCACTACGCATCGACGTGGGTAGCTACTCATTATTTTCCCCATTCCCCTGACGGTAATCGTGATGAGTAATTCCCCATTGTCGTGGGTAGCTACCCATTATTTTCCCCATTACCCTGAGGCCTATGGATAATCGTGATGGGTAATTCCCATTTTCGAGGATAGCTACCCATTATTTTCCCTATAACCTGTGGGTAATGAGTAAACGATCGCTACCCATACCCCACGGTAATAATATTGGGTTACTCGGGGTAACTCATTGCCCACGAAATACGAACCCTGGTATATATAATTCAATGGAGGTATGGAAGGACTTAAAATTCAAGGTGAAAAAGAAGCTTGTGCACAACAAAGCAGAAGCCAGAGCAACAGGAGAAGGCTTTTATAAATAGGTTCCTTTGTCACCAATGCATTGGAGGAAGCGGTCGCAAATTTATTGCAATTTGAAAAGCAAATAAACCCAAGAGGAAATACGGTAGGATTCGCCGAGCAAGAAGAAGTTGAAACGCTGCAGATCGTGGAAGAAGATACACGTAACTTAACTTTGGAAAGTGGAGAAAACGTAGATATAGCCACTACTTCCACCGAAATGAACGTAAATATACCCGTTTCAACAAGTGGAGAAAATTTAGATGTGACGACTACTTCCACCGAAATGAAAGTAAATATACCCGTTTCAACAAGGGTCCGGTCTTCAAACACTAAATCCACTGAAAAGGAAAGGATAACATTATTGAGGAAGCAAACCGAAGTGCAATAAGAGTAATGCAGTCATTTGAAATCCATCAATGGGTATTTGAAAGACGTCTCTCGTTATCAGAGAAAGAGGCTGGAAGTAGAAGAAAACCGCCTGAAAATATATAAAAGGAGCAAACGCAGAGATGAAGAAATACTGGATCTTGATGTAGCAATAAAAAAGAAAAAGCTCGAATTAATGGAAAATCAGCTAAATTCTAATAATTAGTCTTAAAATGTGAATTCTTATTAATTTTTATATGGACTGTTTTTCTATTTTTGGAATGTTGCATTAAAATATAAAAGTTATAATGAGAAAGTGTTTTTAATTGCATCTCTTATTCTGGCAGAGGTTATTCGTTAGTGAGGTTGTAAGTTTCAGAGCATTTCCACATCTTTATCGGGGAAAGAAGAATTGTAATGAATGGAAATAGTATGGAGAGCAGCACAAGCATTAACGATTTGTGTAATTTGTTTGGAATCATAGTGCAATTCACGTGCTCCAAGGAGGCATCGAAATCGCGATTTGAGCACACCAATTACTCGCCCAATAATATTTCGGGCTTTTGCATGAACCGAATTGTAACGGCTTTGTCTTCAGTCGCTGATCTGTAGGGTGTCATTAAAAATGGTTCCAACGGATAGTCAGCATCTCCTAAAAAAAAACAAAAATGTTAAATTGATTTTATTTTATTTGAAATTCTATACCAAGAATCCACGAATTATGTTCGCCACCAGCATACTCGTATTCCAAATTAAGGAATCATGGCCAGAGCCTGGATGTCTGGCATCTGCATACTTTATACGCATCTGATGATCACAAATCTAAGTATAATAAAGAATGAAAAGTTACCAACTCAATTCATTGTCAGTATTTACATTAATTTGTAGTATTTACAATCATTGCATTTATGCTGAAGAAGCCCTTTCCGTTGTAATACAACGGTTGAGAACTTTTGCAAGGACCAATTATTTTAATATGGCTTTCGTGTACACTAGGGTAATAACTTTTTGCAAATATGAAATCTCCCCAGGCAAAATCGTGTAGGGCATGGACAAATATTAAGAACTGCGTTTTTTGTTTTTCGCTATCGTTAAAAAAGGTTACGCACCAAACGCGATAAAGAATCAAACGTGGAATAAAAATAGTACAAGATATAAATCCGCTTTGTAAAACATCGCGTACTTTGAACCTAAAGTTTATATCTTACAATACCTACTTTTAATTATTTATTGTTATTATTTGTTTACATACTTAAATATGTATGTATAAACCATATTTTAAAAAAATTGTTATTAAAAAAAATAAAAAAAAATATATATTAAAGGCATTTTAAAAATCGCTGTCGGTGCGTAAGGTCTTTTTTACCAAATTGAACTGAAATAGTTTTTTTTATCATTAACACAATATTTGCCATTGGAAAAGCCCTGGGGAGAATGTTGTCTAAAAAAAGTTATCACCCTAGTGTACACACCCTATCACTTCACGATAACCTGTTCGTTCACAAAACAATCGCTTGCACTCCATTGTGTGTCATCATCCGATATTTCAAATTTAATCCTGTTATTGCAGATTGTGGAAATCGAGAAAATTTACCTCAAAGTCAAAAAAGTAAATAATACATGCTAAAATTCTGACATTCAAGAGCACCAGTTAGCACATACTGACGCAAATGAACTAGTTGATATTTTTCCTGAATAGTACTATCCATTTTTGTTGCCCTTTACACTACCCAAAAATTCGCTACATAGAGTTTTCTATGATTTTTTAGACAAAAATCGAATTTTCAAAAATGTTAAAAAATTAAGAATTCACAAGTTGATATTTATTTATCAAATAATAAGGTTAATAATAATCAAAAAACAATATAAATGTTGAAAAAAGAAAAGTTTAAAATAATTGCTGGTATGATGTCGATACAATGGCATTTTGTATCTTTCCCTCATCTTTAAAATGTATGTCTTTAATGCGACATAATGCTCGTTCGGCAGGGTCGTCTCTTTTTTAGTTTTATTGTAAGTCTCGTCATTATCCCATATCTTACTGCCAGATCTTTGACAATTGATAATGCAGCTTTGTTTTGTAGGAAGGGAACTCCGAGAACAAGCTCATATTTTTCGTTTGCCTTGGTTAGCACATAGCAATTTCTCTCGCGGTGCTTCCTAGTATTTCTGTCAAAAAAACTCTTACCATCAAAGTGGAGTAAGTATCTGGTGTTCTTGTCACTGCTGGCTTTGGCTTCAACAACTAACTGATTCAATTGTTGTTGATATTTCTAAATAAATTGCTTCTTGGAACGTGTAGCAGTGCACATCCTCCAGTCAAAGAAATTTGATAACGAACCATTGCATTCAGGTTTTTCTTAATCTTTGCAGTAGTTGCTTGTTCTCCATCCTCCAGCTCGCTCTCAGTTTCGGTTACTGTTTCGCAGTCACTACAATCACCTTTCGAGACTATTTCAGCTGCAGGAGGGTCGTCATCGCTTCGGCTTTCTGATGATATTAATACCAACAGCACAAGTATACAAAAAAGTACAAAAACAAAATACATGTTAGTTTGACAATTTAAACGAATATTGGGATGAAAAAATAAAATCAGCTGTTCAAACGACTTTACCTCAGAAATAATTGTTCCATGTGTCAAACTTAATAGAAAGTTTTTTTAGTTAGTTTTGAAAATTCGATTTTTGTTTGAAAAAAAAACTCTATGTAGCGAATTTTTGGGTAGTGTAAAGGCCAAAAATGTTAAAAGTGGATAGTACTATTCAGGAAAAATATCAACTAGTTCATTTGCGCTAGTATGTGTTGAAAATCAGAATTTCTGCATGTTTTATTTACTTTTTTGACTTTGAGGTAAATTTTCTCGATTTATGTTAAGCCCTTGTTAAAGCCATACTTAAAGATTATTTCAACGTTAATTTTGAGTAAAAGTTTTTTTACGGAATTGAAAAACATTGAGCCTCTTAAAAGTTATGATTTTTTAAGTGAAAGCCTAAATTCAAAACTCCACGAAACAGACATGAAATCGAAATTGTCTCCGGCGACAGTTTTTTTAAATCCAAAAGATTGGAAAAAATTGGTTCTAAGCTCAGAAAAGTCCCAACAATCGAAATCCGACGACGACAGCGAAACGACTATTAAAACGACAACGGGAATAGGCTCTATTGATCCAGTAGGATTGGTACGGGTTGTTGCTGTTGGCGAGCAGTAGAGTGACCAAAATCGGTGAAACCGGGTTATTGGTATTAACCGTGATCCGGTTTTTTATAACAACCAATTTTCGAAAAGACCGCAAACCGATTATTTGCTTAAGAAATGTATGCTTAAGAAATGTAATAAATGGTATGATATTCCAATTTTATTGAAATTTTTTAATTAAGAGACACGATATCTATTTCAAATATAATTGTATGCTTCAATTAGTTCTATCTGACGTTTCTAAAAAATTTTGGTTTTAAAGCTCAAAATGATTTTATGACTTAAATAAGATTTAATGAAAAATTAATTAAGCTTTTCAAACATTTATTTTCACATATTAAAATTATTTTATAATCAAATATTTTAATCTTAATGAGATTTTCGTACAAAATTGAAAATAGTTCAGTTTTTAAATAAAGCGTTTAAATTTTATATTAATAATTAGAGTATGGTATACATCTTTTATTTAAACTTAAAACTTAGTTACCATATTTAAAAAGTTAACAAATACGAAAAAATATATGCAACAAATGTATTGTAAGTGCTACATGTGTAATTTAATTTCAAGCAAAAAACGATAAACCCTAATCCACCGGTTTTTGCCAAAATTAAAAACTGAAAACCGGTTTCTGTAGAAATTTATTTTTCGAACAAACCGAAACCCGGTTTTTGTAAAATGCCTGTTTTTGGACACTAGTGGGCAGACAGTTTAGATGGTTGTTCCGTTCTAATGTTGATGGTCATGCTGTTGCTGTTATGGTCAGTTTTTAAGTGGGTAGTTAGTTAACTATCGGATTACTTAATCTTAATTCTAAGTTAATTAGAGGTTAACTTTGCATTTTGTTTTTCCGTGGTGAGTTAATGTAAGCCGCCATATTGTCAACTAATATGGCAACCCTTGTATTCTTATTGGAAAAAACGTGTGTTTTGGGATAAATACCAAAACAACAAAGGGGAACAAACAAAATGGAATTATGTGAAATAAGAAATAGATGCATAAAATCGAAGTCATTTTAACAAAAATGTGTAAAAAACTATGTAGGCGCAGCAATTTAACGATCTAGACTAAACGTATGTGTACAAATACGCAAATGTGAAACATGTATTTTATACAATCTTAATTTCTCACTTTGACAGTCAGTAATTTGATTGTCAAAATAATATGGTTCTAACTATAAGTTAACCAACCAACATTGGGTGGTTAAATCATAGTTAAACAATGACTAAAAAACACAATTCGATGTTTATCCACAATTTAACTAAGGAACGAAGATCACCACTGACTGAAAAACTGGCCATTACTGGTCAGTTTCTTGCTGAACGGCTTGTTCTGTTTTCTGGTGTTATTGCAGATGATGCACCGCAACGGTAGCGCGTCGCAACAATAAAAAAGTTTTTATTCAAGATTTGTTTAAACCGCTCACGCATTTCTTTAAATATTTAGATATTTTGTCCATAGCTGACACTTTCACTCGTCATTATTCGCTTAGTGTAATCTCTGTCTTCGTTCCAGATCCTCTGGAAGTGGTGGTAACTGAAAAAACAACAATGCAATAGTTTATAGACTAGAAATTTTACAATAATCTTTCACGCACTTCTGTGAGTGATTAGGTATGTTGTCCGTAGTTGTCACTTCCAGTCCTCATCACTCCCTAAGTGTAACTTCTCTTAATCTTCTTCTCATGTTCTTTGGAATTGGTGGTCACTGAAAAAACAATAATAAACAAGTTTTTATTTAAGAAATTTTTTTTAAAGATCGGTCACGTACGTCTTGAAAGTTTAGATATGTTGTCCGTAGATGTTACTTCCATTTTACATCATTCGCTAAGTATAACCTCTCACAATCTTCGATCCAGATCCTATGGACTGGAGGTTACTGCACAAAAATCATAATCAAAGTGTTTTCTAGAAATATTTTAAAGGCGTTTGCACACCTTTGATTGTTTAGATATGCTGTCCATAGATGTTACTTCCATTTTACATCATTCGCTAAGTGTAACCTCTCACAATCCTCTTTCCAGATCCTCTGGATTTGGGGGTCACTGAAAAAAAATCAATAATCAGAAACATTTAATTTTTTTAAAGCCGCCCGCGCACCTCTTTTACTTTTTAGATATGTAGCCCATAGCTGTTACTTCCATTTCTCATCACTCGCTAAGTGCAACCTCTCACAATCTTCATTCCAGATCCGTTGGAATTGATGGTCACTGAAAAAAAACAATAATAAAAAAGTTTTTATATAAGAAATTTTTTTTTTAAATCGCTCACGCACCCATCTGAAGGTTTAGATATGATGTCCGTAGATGTTGTTCCTAGTCCTCACCATTCCCTAAGTATCACTTCTCATAATCATCGTTCCAAGTCCTTTGGAACGCGTGACGACTGAGAAAAAAATCAATAATAAACGTTTTTGTAAGATTTATTAAAAATCGCTCACGCACCTCTTTGAGTGATTAATTATGTTGTCCATAGCTGTTACTTTTAGTCCTCATCATTCACTAACAGCCCTTTTCTGGCAGGGTTACAAAAGTCACCACGGTTACTATTTGACAGCAGTGTGCCAATTGACACAAATCAGTATTCTGACACATTTTTTTGGTGACAAAAGCAACAAAAACTGTTAACTGCCAAAGAGGAGGTAACAACACGTGACAGCTGTTTTATTTACCGGAAATTTGATGCAAAAACATTTTATAAATTCTACAAGTAAACAATAAAACTGTATACGATAAAAATTAATAATCCATTATGTACCAAAACGACAAGAAGGCATACATAATTGAATGGAGGAAGAACTTTTGATACGTTGTGCTATGGAAATGGAGCAGAAAGAACCTGCTTTTGTATTAGAAAGATTAAAAAACCGCGAAATGTATTACAAAATTGCTAACGTACATATCTCCGGTTTTTGAAGGCTTATTGGTGAGTAATATACCTTTAAAAAAGGTTGAGGTCTTGGTTCTTATCGGAACTTGCCAAAAACTAAGAATAATGGGGCATTTTTTTTGAAAAAAAATAAATTTTTAGCAGAAAAGTGAGGTTAAAAAATGTTTTTTTAATTAGCTCCCCAATGGGTTAATAAAAGTAAATATATTTATGCACTGATTTATAGAGCTTAGAAAGACCTTTGGATGATAAATAACGGAGATGCGAATGATTACATACTCAAGCTTTACAGGCCTATATCTATAGCGCCTGCGCTCTATAGCTCAACGTAGAGTTGGCGCTAAAGTAAATGTCTTCTTCTATTTGGCGCGGATGCGCAGGTGTATTTTTTCCGCTTAGCATCTCAGCATGTTCCGTAAGGAAGGCAATATGCATTCCAACTGTGTCTTTACGTGTGCCCTAAAATTCCCTAAATAATAATGTATTAATTTTAATTCAATAAAACATAAATATATTAAATACTTTCTTTTCCCCTTTTTTCGCGTCCATTTTGTGCAAAAAAACATATGTTTTTTTTTTGTTGTCCCTGCTTTTGACAACCTGTTATTGTGAGGTTAATTATTTGTTGCGAGGTGAATTTTTCGTTTTCACCTTGTTGCCAGAATACCAGATACAAACAATGGTGACAACTTTGTAACAATTTTGTGGTTACAATTTGATTGTTACCACATACACAGAATAGGGGTGTACGTGTAACCTCCCATAATCTTCGTTCCAGAACCTTTCTGCCTAAAGTTTATTAATTTATCGGTGTTAAACATATTTATTATTCTACTACATTATTATTTTTGATTTTATGTCAGTACACATTTAAAAGATGATTTTAGTTTGTTGGCAACGTCACTTTGGTTTGTTATCATTGCCGTAAAGAAAATTCGGAGTAATTTGCTTAGAAATATCAACATTTAGTTGTGCTACCATGTCCATTAAAATTACGGAAAAATATATTTAAATGGCAATTCCATAATGAAATCTAGCGTTGTCACTTAATTAAGTTTATGAAACATCATTATTGTATGGCAATGCTGAAAAGAGAATAAAAATAAAAAAAAATACAGCAATAAAAATAAAATAAAAATAAAAAAAAATACAGAGCCCTTCGGCCACGGACTGTCACTGCAGGCTGTGTCAGAGACACGGCCATTAATATTAACGTAGAATACGCCATCCGATAAGACAGAAAACATATATAACAATAAATGATAAATAACATGAGCAAATGAATTTATTTATTTGATAGTTACTTTTGATAATATACATAAGTTTATGGTAGGTAAAATAGGATAAATATCTTTTTAAATTAAAAGAGTAAGGATAAATGAGAAATAACAGACGCAAATCAATTTGATTTATATTTTTTATAATTATAGATCCATGTTAAATTCCAATTTACATTTTGTTTCACTTAAATACATAAGTAAATATACGAAATTTCAATATTTCATCAATCAAAACAACAGCCGAAGGTTTGTGTCCATACTGAAACAGCAGCATAGTTTGTGTTCACGCTACAAATTCAAACACTCAACCAAACACCACACATATGTTTGAGTGTATGTGTTTAAACAATTTTCATTTGAGAAATTTAAATATTAAGAAGATATCAACCAATATGAAATGTATATCAAACGAAAGATAACATCTTCATTTACCTACCAAAAAATTTTTAAAAAAAGTTATCTCGCCGTTTCCTCATAATCAAAGAAATAAAGATTACAACAATAACAATCTGACATGACTCCCTATACCGTAAGGTAAGACGTATTCTACGCTAAAATTATTTCTCAGAGTGAGTTGAAAATCTCTCGTAATTTTGTCTCGAAACATTTAGTTTGCTAACTTCACGCCGATCATTTGGAAATTTTTGTTTTGGAGTCTCCTTCTTGATAACATTTGTATTCATAAGAAATGATCAGCATCAGAAGAATTTGTCTAATACAACTTTTTGTCGCTATTTTGTTAAACTGAACATATGGAAACATACATCTGTATGTATACCAGGATTTCGCAGTTTACAGGATTTCATTTCAATAAACAGCTGATTTTTGTACTGCAAGGCATATGTTTGGTGAGTTGAAATCCCATAAACCTCGAAGTATACCTGAACGTTGCTTCAGCATAGATATAGGAAATTACTAGATTTCGCACAAGCATTATCGAGTACTGCTACTAGGTGCTGTGTTGTGGTTTTGTAACTCTCATTGAAGTTTCTCATAACATTCATTGGCTTTTATCCAACACTGTGTGAATTTTTTACATACAAAAAATGTATATTTTTCCAGGTCGTGGTATTCGAACTAATTTAATTTCATGTCGTTGTGCTTGTGTTTAAATGTGTCTTGAATATGTGCATTTTCGTTTAATGTTATTTTTGGTATTCGTTTGTGTTGAATTTGAAACCATCGGCCCACCAAACAAACACAAAATGCATGTTGGTGTTGCCTACAACACCTGCTGCTATCACCTGTTCTAAATACATGTTGCAAGTTATATTTTTTTTGGGATCTGATGGTATCCCGGACTCTGTTGAAATACTGCTCGAATGCTCTCAGCTTACCGTTGACTCTCTTATTTAACGCTTCGTTGAAGTTCGGTCATTTTCCTTCACAGTGGAAGAGCTCTTATATAATCCCTCTCCACAAATCTGGTAGTTTAGTAAATGTTGCAAATTATAGGTGAATTGCAAAATTGAGTGCCATTCCTAAACTTTTTGAGAAGTTAGCCACAGAGGTAATTTCTCATCAGGTTTCCTCTATTTTAGATCCATGTCAACATGGCTTTCGGAAGGGTCGTTCCACCGTGACGAATTTGCTTCAGTTTTCCTCTTCTATTATTGACGGCTTTATTAATGGAGATCAAACTGATGTGAGTTTTACCGATTTTAGTAAGGCTTTTGGGTTTTAATTGTAACATGCTGAATTGGATTAGTTCTTACTTAATGAACCGAGAACAGATGGTATCATTTGGCCGATCATTCTCAAGATCTGCTTTTGTGTCATCTGGTATATTCTTGTTATTCATTAACGACTTACCCGCCTCCATAATGCACTCCAAATTGTTAATGTACGCTGATGACGTGAAGATCTATTTTTCTTACAAAGATCGTTGTCAATATACTTTACATCTTGGCCCGGTTCTATTCTTGTTATTCATTAACGACTTACCCGCCTCCATAATGCACTCCAAATTGTTAATGTACGCTGATGACGTGAAGATCTATTTTTCTTACAAAGATCGTTGTCAATATACTTTACTTCAAAGGGATTTGTCTACTTTCCAGACGTGGTCGGAAACAAATTTGATGGAGCTTTATTTTGCGAAATGTAAGCAAATGCTGTTGTCTAGGTCATCATTATTTTCGGCAAAATACATTTTAGGTGACAATGTCCTTGAATCGGTGGATTGGTGTTCTCTTGGACAGAAAATTGAATTTCAATTCTTACATAATTAAGATGGCAAATATGGCTTCTGGCGTTCTGAACTTTGTTAAACGTTTGGCAAAGGAATTTTCAGATCCCTACGTTACGCAAAATCTTTTTACTTCACTAGTCCGCCCTATTCTCGAATATGGATCTGTTGTTTGGGACACCCAGTACAATTTGTATGTTAATATGATTGAAGCGGTCCAGAAACAGT
This sequence comes from Phaonia tiefii, assembly GCA_963931995.1. Taxonomy (NCBI): domain Eukaryota; kingdom Metazoa; phylum Arthropoda; class Insecta; order Diptera; family Muscidae; genus Phaonia; species Phaonia tiefii. The sequence goes on along the minus strand of OZ008367.1, from coordinate 259,222,604 downwards.
TTCTCATTTTTTGTCTGAGAAAACTTCAATGGAACCCGAACCATAATCTTCGTTCGTATAGCAGTACACTAGCATTGATCAGATTGCCGACTCTTAGTAGTAGACGTACCATGATAAACTCTATTACAGTTTTGAAGATAATTGATGGATGTATATGTTCTGAATTTCTGTTGTCTAAGATTTTCATAAATGTCCCATTGAGACCCACGAGGTACTATAAACTCATTCACCTCGAGTTTCAGCGTTCGAATTATGCGTCATTTGATCCAGTTAGGAGAATGTGTCGTGACTTTAATGAGCTATATCAGTTTATTAATTTCACTGCTAGTTGGGAAACTACAAAGGCTAGGATAATTTGTCATTTGAACCGATTACATTAGTGCTATATATTCCTCTACATATGTATGTAAATTTACTTTATCCTTACTATCTGGTCTGATTTATAATTTGGTTTTCGTTTTGTTCGTAATTATTATTTATTTATTAATTATTATAAAGTATGTTATATTAATATCTCGTGATGTACTTTTATACTTATTTATTTTAGTGTAATACCAACTGGTGAAGAATTTCTGTAGTTGGTTGCGACGTGTGAAATTATGATCCTTGCTCTCCCCTAATAGACCGGTCTATAATGTGTACGCTGTCCTCACGTTATGGGGACTTGGCCCTCTCAGTTGGTAGGGGCGGGTTAGAGTGGCGGCGATGGGTTCGCTCGATTAAAAAAAAAAATGTTATACTACTTATTGCAGTTCTAGAACATATTGAACAAGAAATTTTCCGAGACATGTGCGATGTCTAGTTATTTCCTTTGTCTATGGCTTAAATCGGAATTTATTGGGAAACTGAAATTAGGCTTAATATCGCTAAGCTTCCTTCTACAAATTAGATTATAATTAAATTTTTAGAAAATGGATAAAAAAAAATAATTTATATTTTTTTCTCAGAAATCGGTACTAGTCTATGTCCGATAGCCGGCAGTGCAACAAATTTAAAATCGTGAGATTAAAGCTTCATTGTCATTCGTATATTTATATCTTTCAAATTATTATATATACTTATATTTATCAACTTTATGTTACTTCCTGATTCGGTATTACCGACACATTTCGATGGTTTTCAAACGGAATAGGGGTGTTGAACATGATTTGTCACTGTTTTTCGTCAAGTAATTTCTTGCACCATTAAAGTTAACACGTAATGGAGCTTTTAAAGTTCATATAAAGCACGCATACCTGCGGCTAGTACGTTTATACTATAGTTTGAGTTGCGATAGCATATCCCGATACGTTAAAAGTCCATGTATAAAACTTTCATCACGATACAAAGTTTATCACGAATGTTTGCTATAGTTACGAATTTATATTGTGATAAGGAGAGCAGCGGTTATGTTAACACTGTGACATCACTTGGATGTTAATAACGAAATACGTAAAACCTGTATGTTTAGTCATATCCTTATTTCGTTTTTTCACAGAGATTTGATTTTTAATGACGAAGTTTGATTTTAATCTCTATTTATAACGCATTTAAACTGTAGTTTATTTGTTTACATTTCGTCATTAAAAGGATACAACTTTTGATTTATGTATGTATCTACAACACATAAATGGAGAAATATAAACTCAACCCAAAGCCTATTTAGTAGTGTTGTTCCTGCACAGCAGGATTAAATCTTATAATTAAAGTACAGGAATTATCGGGTTTTTAATACAGCATTCACGTATACTGAGATTTCGCAATTTTCGAGATTCCAGCCGGAATCTCAACGAAATGCTTTGGATTCTGCATACATTTTGACATTTCTGGAATCTCGATAAATTTTCGAGATTCCGCACAAATGCACCGGAATCTATATATACAACGCTGTTTTTTAACTACTATCACTGTTTACTATTATTTTTTACATTTCTGCAAATAAAAAAATGTAAACAAAACAGAAAAATAACAGACACGTGTTGCTGCAAATCGAAAATACCGCGGCTGAATTTTGAAAAAAGAGTCAAGAAGATGGAAAAGTAAATATATTTTGAATATATTTGGTCTTTTTATTTCATCCATCTTTATAGACGCCAATATAAGAAGCAGCGATCGTGTTGGAATGCCGAAGCAGAATCGCTGCTGATCCATATGTGGGAGGAGCGGATTGACGACCTGCGAGGAACCCGCAAAAACGTGCATGTGTATAAAGAAATTTGTGAGGAAATGCTTGCGTACGGGCATGTATTTTCATCGGAGGAAGTTAAAATAAAAATACACAACCTCACGAACAAATACAGGTAGGTTTGAAACTACAAGTTTGCCATTAGTTAAACGCATTTTTTTGTATATAGGTTAGAGAAGAAAAAAGTTGGTCCAACAGGTGCATCGCCGTCAATATGGGAACACTATGAAAAAGTCCATGCGATTATTGGAAGTCACAAATGTAACATGGAGCGGGAATGTATGGAGGATAACTTATGTAAGTAAAAGACGCCAAATTGTGCTTAAGTAACTTTGCTCCGTAAAACAATATGTAGTAGTTAACAAGAATGTTAATTAATTGACGTTTTTATCCACACCCAGATTCATCAATGTTAAACATCGACATATTGGAGGAATCCTATACGGAAAATTCGGTTGCGACCCAAAATTTCAACGTTTCGTCACCAATCATTCCAAATTCGGATCAGGGACCTAGTACGAGTCGGAATTCTCAGACGCGGTCGTATATTTCGGATGAGTCTCAAATATCAAGTCCAAGTTTGGCGCAGTGGCAAAGTGGAAGCCGAAAACCTTCGAAGCGCTCAAATAATTCCGAGATCTCAGAAATATTAAAGGAGAGCTTAGAAATAACAAGACAAGAGCAAGCAGATAGGCAGGAAACAGATAGAAAAATAATTAAACTCCAAGAGGACATTCTAGAAGTTGAAAAGGAGAGAAATGAAGTAATCAAATTAATGTTAAAGTGAAAAGTGTATACATATAATATAAAAGACTTACTATATAATATAATAAGACTGACTATGTAATATGAAAATGAATTACTATATTATATAAATTACTTACTGTATAACTTGAGAAAGACCTGCAAAAAATTAATAAGACTGAATATGTATTATTTTTGTTAAATTTTTTTCTATCGTTTATTATAATTAAAATTTGCAATGGCTTTTTTTAATAAATGAATTCGTTTGAAATAAGTATATATATTTTCTCTAGTGTCAATTTTTCATTTATTTGGAAGTGTTATTGGATTTGAAGTAACAAAACTATTTGTTAACTACATAATGTGCCAAACAATCTCTTACTTGTAGTCCTTGAAGATCGAAGTCAAAATTATATTCTTTTTGTGGTTGCACTCGATTTAAAGACTTCTCCCAGTTTTTTTGTGCTTCTAACCACTTTTCATTAATCTTGTCAGTTTTTTCATTCAAGAAATTATGCAAAACACAACAGGCTTTAATAATTAGGTTAGCATTTTTAATGTTGTTGTCTATGCCTTTTCCAATCCTTCTAAATCTAGCCTTAACATGTCCAAATGCATTTTCAACCACCCTGCGACATTTAGACAATTTATAATTGAATGTTTTTTGTTCACTGGAAGCTGCAGTGGTAAAAGGGTATGGCTTCAGTAAATATTTGGAGAGTTTAAATGCCGAATCCCCTATAATAAAGGCAGATATATCCTTGTCATTGATTTTGTTTGTGTGATTGTTGAGTACTCCATCTGATATCAATTTGTATAGTTCACATTTTTCAAATATTGAAGAATCATTGCATCTACCAGGACAACCCACATTTATGTAAAGAAACCTGTATCTGTATAAATCATTTAATAAACGTTTAATTTATTTCATATGCCAAATGTTTACCTATAATCCACCAGGGCAAGCAATATTGTGGAATGCCATCCTTTGTAATTATAATAGTCAACTGCTTCTTGACCAGGAGGATGGATTTCAATATGGCACCCATCTGCCGTAAACACAAAATATAACACAAAATATAATTGGTATGAATTTTAATTCCTATACATATAATTTGTGCTTACCTATGGCCCCAAAACATTGTGGAAGCCCCATTTCTTCAAAACCTCGAACACATTCGTCTATTTTTTCCTTCGTTAAAAAATTTGGCGACAAATAATCTGGGCTCATTCGCTTCCATACCTCCTTGCAAAAGTCCAATAAGATACAACACACAGTTGACTTCCCAATTCCAAATAATTGTGAAACTGTTAAATACTCCGCAGACGACTTCAACGCAACTAAGGCAATTGCAATTCTCTTCCGCAAAGGAATACATTTGTGGTACGTTGTATCTTGCCGCTCCAATCCGGAAAGAATTTCACAAAGTTCATTGAACGTAGTACGATGCATTCTAAACGTCTCCTTAAATATGCAATCGTGCATGTTTGGAACATCCGTCTCCCAAAAGGAACTTTGTCTCACCTACAAATTTTTGGAAATAATTGTAATTTTTAAAATGTGGTCAAACTTTAAACTTACATGTTTCCAAATACGTTTTTCGCATTTTAGTAAATTGATTGAAACAATTTGCTTTAATCGCTCCAAGGACATATTTGCAATTATTCGATTTCTTTTATTTATTAAATTCGTTAACACCAACTGATGTTTAATGCTTTTAGAATTTAATAATAATAGCTTTGCCACTAATTTTGATTTTGATTTTACCATTTTATTCTCTAATAAATTAAAATACATGTGTATTTGCAAATGTTGTGAAAACTAAGATGATTATATTAGGTGATAGCAACACCTAATCTTGGTGAAATCGATATAAACGTCAAATGTGTATACCTGAACGGCTAAGATTTAGATCGAGATTCTGGGAATCTTTTCCGCTGGAATCTCTATACGTGAACATGGTATAAATAAGAGCGCTAGAAAAGTTTTTTTAAATAAAACAAAACCGGTTTTAGATACCAATGAAATTCTCTATTCCTGTGAAAGTACGTTCGATGCCATTATGTATGGAACTCGATTTCTTTTGCATGGCCACCACGGGCACGCTTGCAGAAGTCCAGACGCTGAACCCAATTTTCAACGGTTTTCAAGCATAAATCGGCCGATACTGCTGCAATTTCACGTTCGATATTCGTACGAAGTTCATCAATCGTCGCTGGCTTGTTGGCATAGACCATAGACTTGACGTAGCCCCACAGAAATAATCTAACGGCGTCAAATCGCACTACCGAGGCGGCCAATCGACTGGGCCATTTCGTGAGATAACACGTTCACCAAACTTGGTTTCCAATAAATTGATTGTGGCATTTGCTGCGTGGCTTGTGGCGCCGTCCTGTTGGAACCACATGTCCTCCAAGTCCATATTATCCAATTGGGGCCAAAAATATTCGGTTATCATTGAACGGTAGCGATTCGCATTCACAGTAATGTGCCGGTCTTGATCATCACGGAAGAAGTACGGCCCAATGACGCCGCCGGCCCATAAACTGCACCAAACCGTAATTTTTTCGGGATGCAATGACTCATGGATTACGTGTGGATTGCTGTCTGACCAATGACGCATATTTTGCTTATTGACGAAGCCATTCAGCCAGAAATGAAATTCAGAAATTGGACGTAGCGCTCTTAAAGTTGAGGCCAGTGACTCCAAATTTCGGTAGTAAATTTTAATAATTTCGACTCGTTGTTGGCGGTACCGTGAAATAACTCCCAAATGAAATAAATCCCAAAAAAAAAGTGAAATAAGTCCCAACAAAAAATTAACAAAATTCCATATAAATTGGGAATAATATCATTATGAAATAAATCCCAATGCGTTAGGACTTATGTCATAATTTCTAATTGGGAGTTATTTCATAATGAAATAACTTCTAAGTCGTATAACTCCCAACAAAATTATGTTGGGATTTATTTCATTTTTTTTAACTAATTGGAATTTATTGCATTCCTGTTGGAATTTATTTCACTCCAAAGAAGCAAAACAACAATTCTAGACGAATTTTAATCGACGGCACTTTTTCAATTGTACCGCTTGGATGCTTTAAGCAACTTCTTTTGATTCATATTGAATATTATGAAAAGGTATGTATGTCAACTGGGTGGTGGGGGGCGGAGGCGCGACGCGACGCGGCGCGGGTCCGGCGGCTAGATCGTAATTATTATTACGATTATGTATATGCTTACATATAATTATGAAATAAAAAGCGTTCTGTAAAAGGAAACCAAAAAAAAATTGGGAGTTAATTCATTTTTGTTGGGCCTTATATCATTGGGAGTTAATTCATTTTTATTGGGTTTTATTTTTACATTTTGAAATAAGTCCCAGAAATTGGGACTTATTTAATTTTTGCCTTTGGGAGTTATTTCATTTTTTTCAGTTGGGCGTTATTTCATTCTTATTGGAATTTTTTTCATTGGGAGTTATTTCATTGGGAGTTATTTCATTTGGGAGTTATTGCACGGTACCGTTGTTGGCTCGTATATCTTTCCATGATGAAATGGCAAACCCTACTGAAGAGAAATTTCAAAAGAGCGGGAAAAAATACGGTGTCGTTTGCTCTCCCTATCGATTTACTTTTGTAGCGTCTCTGTTGAAAAACCTTTATTGTCGTTAATCAGCTTGCTGAGAAAAAAACAACATGTATAATAAATAAATAAGTGAATAAATATATCTGTAAATAAGACAATAATAGGATAATATTAAATTAACAATAATAATTAGCAATGGTGATATCTGAGTTTTCCAAACAAAAATAAAAACGAAATAAAACTTGGAAATATAAAATAAAATGTAATATGAACATAATAATGAAAACCGAGTTATTATAATTGAAATAAAATTAGCATAAGGATGGAGAAAACTATATTGAAAGAGAGGAAATAAAGAACTGGTTAGCTCTCATAGATTTTACAATGATCGTCAACGTGTTTTTTAAATAATGTAGCGTTGCTGATCAGTGATGCCAACTCTGCAGGAATGAAACGAGATGTCGAACTACACAAAAAGTGCTAAAACGCGTCAAATAACGAAAACGACTACAGAGACACCAAATGGGCTTAAATGCGTTCCCACTACGGCCAGGTACATTTTGACAGTTCACGGCGGTTATGTTGTTCTGCTGTTTTCGACGACAGTCATTTTCGTCACCAACAAGCATTGCCTGATTTTGGACAATACCAACCATTACCAAGTGGTAAGGCATGCACAGAATATTTGAACGATGGCTATTCCCTACATAATGTAATTGATAGGCCTTTTAAATAACCCAAAAAATTGGGTGACGTCTCAACCGAAACTTGTTTTATTCAATTTTAACATTCCGCAGATGCCCAACCTAAGAAAGTGCAGATTTTGACAGATGCACCATATTTGTTTTTCTGTTGCATCTACAAGATTAAAATGTTGCATCTACAACCAAATGAATGCAGTCTAAAGGCTCAATTTCATTAACAGTTTTTTGTTCTGTGAGAATACATAAAACAGGGTTGTCAGTCAGTTATCCTTTCCCTAATTAAAATACTCATTACGAATACGGTGCTAATGATGCCATTGCAAAATCTTAAAGCTTTCAATAACTGAAGAATGTTTTGGAGCTAATCTATTGATTTTTTATGAATAAGGCCGTATTTGTATACTGTGAACTGAACAAATGTGTTTTGCGAAATAGTTACATGCAACATGCTCACTACTACGTACACAAATCTACACATTTATTTTTTATAATAACGTGTTCATAAACAGTATTAAGCGCCCAGGCAACGTTTAAAAAAGTCCATCAATCAGTGCATATGTATTAGTGCGGTGCGTTCGTGTCTTGCCCGGTAACGTTCTAATAAATACGTCAATCATCAATCTGAGTTTTTTTTCATTGCGTTCGGTTGTCATGTCGTCGTCGGAAGATGATGATTTACTTTTGTTGACTTGTGCAATTTTATTGAAAAATTGGTATAAACAGCGAAAATGGTTTACGCATGAAAATCTGTACTGTTCTTTATAAAATTCACTTTAGGGCCCATGGCCCAATTTTTTTCATTTTTTTTTACCTGATAGGGTATTAAACGCTGATAACAAACAACAAAAAATTTTCGGTGCAAATCCATATTTTCCGAAATATAGGTCTCCATAGCTTGAGTATATAGTCGCTCATATCTCAGGTATTTATTATGCGATCTGGGTTAAATGGGTATCATTACAAAGCCTAAAACTCCATAAATGTCTGTGTATAAATACATTTCTTTTTTTTATTAACCCATAGGGGGCTGGTGAAAACAAAAAGATTTTTTAACCTCACTTTTTTGATAAAATTTTATTTTTTTCAGAAAAATGCCCTAGTATACATATAATTTTACTAGAGCCCGATAATAGGCAAGTCTTCAGTATTTTGTTTGAGGTATAATACTCAACAATAACCCTTCAAAGACCGGAGATATTAAAGTCGAAAAAAGTTATTTAAGTTTTTTCTCTTATTTTTATGATTTTTATTAAAAAATTCTTTTTAGAACTGTTTTTCGGGAACAACTCTATTTTAGGGGCACTTTATTTTTAAATTAAAATATCAAAAAATATTCCCGGAAGCCCATATTTCAAAGTTGAGATATGTAACATATTCGGCTCGAGTACAATTTCCGTAACGTCGAAATGAAAATAAATTTTTGAAAATCGTTAAATTTATATCCCACCTAGTCGTCCGGCGGTCCGGCCGGGCTCAGGCAGAGGGGTTCAAATTCCCTCTGTACCTTAAGTCAATGTGTGGCAAAATCAAAAAAATCGCGCTATTTTTTAAAAAAAATAATTTTTTACTTTTCTTTAAATATGTCTGGTCTTTGAAGGGTTAAATGGAAGTATTATACTTAAAAAAAGGTTAAAGTCTGACCTATTATCGGAGTGTAGCAAAAATAGTAAATTTTAAAGGAAAAAGTGAGGTTAAAACCCCTTTTTATAAATAGCCCCCAATGGGTTAATTAAAGGAAATATATTTATAGACAGAGTTATAGAGTTTCAAAGGGGCTTTGTAATGATACCCATTTTAAGCATATCGGATAATAAATACTTGAGTACTGAGCGACTATATACTCAAGCTTCAAAGACCTATGTCTCAAGAAGTTGGACCCGGCATCGAAAATAAACTAACGTTTCGAACTCAACGTAGAAGGTTTTGTCGCTGGTGAAATTTTGGTGTAGATCAGAGCATGGACCCTAAAGTGAATTTAAGTCCCTGTAAAATAATTTTTTTTTCATCCGCGCACTTGTCCATGTCGGTTGTCACCATCAAATGAAACGCCATCAAATTAGAATATCAAAATTTTTTGATTTTCATCAATCAGCGCCGACAACGCATGTGTGTAGCCGACGAAAGCCGATTACACTCACACGGTCACACACATATGCACTGATTGATGGACTTTTTTGAACGTTGCCTGGGCCCTTTATAACTATTTCGCCGATAACAGTTATTGGTTTATTTGCAAACTTGTTTTATGTTGAACGAAATTGAAATCGTTCGGACTGGCATTTGAGCAATTTCGCCGCAAAATGCCAACTGTTTATTTACAAACATTACCATGGGTAAAATTTTCGTGACTGGACACAATAACCGAAATTTAGTTAGAAATTTAATGAAAACAATAAAATAAATTAATGGTCCATGAACTTTATCATGAAGCACTGATTTTACAAGGTTTATAGTTTCTTCTCTCTAGTCAATATCGATGAAAACTTTAAAATTAAAATTTGATGAATGAGGCGGCATACAATTGTTTATTTTTTTTTAGCAACCTCGTGTTCGGGAAACGAAGCCGACCTACAATTTTCGACTGCGTTGGAGCAACAAAAAGAGTTTTTATTAAATGCGATTATTCGGCCGCCGTTACTTTTACGTTCATCTCGTTAGTTGTGTAAAAAATTTAAATCTTTTTTTTAGTAATTCGGCCCTTTAAATGCGGCTTAACCGATAATATTGGCTAACATTTTAAGTTGAAGCGTACCTTAACGACGGCAGCGTGAACTTCAAACCCTTATCTAGGACGACGGCCCACCAGAAAATTTTCTGTCGAGTTCGTTCTGTTGCATATGTGCAAACAAGAGTACTAAGTTAATTTTATTAAGTAAAAACAGCGTTGTATACGACAATTTTAAGTCAAATTCAACGAAATTGTGCCAAATAACTCAATTTCGTAGTTGTCAAAATATATGCGAAATTGAGCAATTTCAACTCAATTTCGGCCCAAATTGCGAAAGACTTCAATTTCGCGGCAGCGTGAATAAGGCATAACCCTGTTTCGGTTTCATTAAATCAAAGAAGCCGGATAATTTTCGGATTATTCGAAGGTTTTTTAGTTTGTAAAAATTAAATCGAAATTTAATATAATTTTTGTACTTTACCTTTGTAATTGCTGCCAAGAAAACCCGCGCAATTTATCAAATAATTAAAAGAAATACTAAAATTTGAGATTTTGTATAAATTTTTTTATTTAATAAAAATATAAAGTAATTAAAAATATGTTGACTTTGTCTGTTTTTGTACTTTTGTACATATGATTATTTATTGTAAAAGAATTTATAACTAATTGTGGTACATACTTGTTTTGTTTGGCAAAATCGTATTTTAAAAATAGTATGAATTTTAAACCCTTTGTTTTTCATCGATTTTGAGCATTTCACATACTGCAGTAAGGGTATTTTTAAGTCAGTTTGTGAAATTGGTGCCTGCCCCAAATCCAGGAATGTATGATTTACACTAGTATGAATTTCAGAAATGGAGCTCCATCGATGCTTGACATCACACAACAGTCGTAGTTCGCTTTTAGTTTAACATACAGGGTGTTCCAAAAACTTTCCGAAAAAATTAAATGCGCGATAGCTTGGATCAATATGAATATTTTTTGTTCTAGCACCACTGTTCTAACCCCTACCGTCTTCGAGTTATTGAATCTCAAAGATAAATGCATTTGTGAATGCATTTCTTAAATCAACTTTCAATTTTTAAATAAATTTTCTTTGAATTAATTGTTAAAAAAAAATTTTTCTTTATTATTTTTTACGTAATTTTTTTTTTTGACACATAACTCAGATAAAAGTGTTTAAAAAAACTAAGTTGTTTTAAAATGAATTAAATGCATTTAGAAATGCATTATTTTTTGAGACGCTATAGCTCGAAAACGGTATCCGTTAGAACAGTGGTGCTAGAACAAAAAATATTCATATTGATCCAAGCTATCGCGCGTTTAATTTTTTCGGAATGTTTTTGGAACACCCTGTATTTGTGAAGTTTAACGGAGAATTGTCCGATACCTCTGGTAAGTTGCAAATCTTCCTCCGAATCCGAGTGCTCATCATCTAACTCAAGACTGTCAAACGGGAAATCGTCAACATCTGTAATAAGCTTTGGTTGTATATTGCGTTTTGGATACAGCGTATCAACAACTGCTAAGTGGATTGCGTCGTATAAACGAAGCCGCCACTATGGCGCGAAAAAAGTTATAAACTTAGCGAAAATGATTCCTATCACTAAGTTCTTCATACAATACATAAGCAAGCAGTGTAAGCAAACCACGCTTAATATCAGTCTGATAATTCACAGCTGTTTCCTCTATAGTTAAACCTTTCGGTACATATTTTTAGATTTAGACCCTAAAAATCCAATTTTGTTATTATTCGGCCTTAAATATTTTTAATAAGTTTAATATTTTTTTGTTTTTTTTTCAAAAAGTGGACCTTAAAGTGTTTCTTTTGGAATGATGCCATATGCCATCATTTGTACTGCATGGTGTCAAAAATAACGGTTTTTAATGTAAAGCTATTTAAATATATTTGATTTATTATAAATAAAATAAGATTACAAAAATTTTAAAAATTCATGTTTTGTGCATAGAAAAAAATCGTTTTTAAAAATAATCTATAAATAGAAATTAAATTAGAATTTAGTTTTGTATTTAAAATAGTATTAAGTTCTGGCTGGTATGGTAAAGCTTGTAGCAATTTCGGGAGGTATTTGCAATGCACAAATGACCATTCCATTTCACGCATTTATATCTTGAAGTCGCCGAGCAATTTGCTGCCTTGCAAACTGCACAATTTTTCGCTCTGAAAGTTTCTCCATTTAATTTATCTGATTTATAAGATACAATAACACAGTTTTATATTCCTGGCTAACAAAGTAACTCCACAGACGTAACAGCAAAAATTTAATTCATGAACCATGAGAACTTGGTTCACCATTTCAAAAAAGAGAGAGAGATAAATGAGAAAATTCCATCTAAATTTATTATTACGGACGCCAAAATGCTCTCCTCAACGCAGGAGTGAAACCCCTGTTGGAAAACGCACTTTTCCACCTGAAATACAAATATGGAGATTTCTAAACAAGCTTCAAATCAGTCGTTTTGAACCGTACAGTCCCTTTAATATGAATATGGAACTTTTGTAAAGTGGTCCAAATTCGATGGAAGTTCTTCTCGAAGTTCCAGATATAAACTCCGGGGGAAATCTCCGGGTTCATTATGAGGTAAATATCAGACAAGGACAATTTCGAAGCAGAGACGTTTTGACCACTAGGATAAGTGGAACGGATTCCAAACGAAATTATCCAAAACTTAGGATATTCTATGATGATTGAAAGAAATTTTTTTAAACAACAAAATAATAAATTAATTTTTTAAGTTTCATTTAAATTTGTCTAAACGCCAATCGTTTAGACTTAATAATTTGTTATTTTATAAGTAGAATAGTTTGAAATGAATTGTAACTTAGTGTAAGCTTAACCATTGTAGATTATTATAACACTTTAGAATAAGTCACCATTGTGAATTGGTTTATGAGCAAGCAGTTGGCTCTCCTTAAGTGCGCGAAGCAGAAATCAGTCGTTCAACTGCACTCAACCGGTTCGGTTTAACTTTTACAACAGTTAAATTACATTTCCATACATCAAAATCAACACTTAAATTACACTTACATACATCAAAGCAACACTTAAATTACATTCACATACGTCGAATTAAACATTTAAGTGGATTAAACCAATAACCGCCATACGGTTTATAACGTTTATTGAAGCTACTGGTGTGTTTTACTTGACGCTTATAAGGTGAGAACCCTCCCTCCACAACTTTACTCTAACTCATATACTCGCTAATACTTCTCGTATTGTTCTTCTCTTTCTGCGGCTTATACAATTTCTCTCCCTTTGAGAAATTGTATAAACCCCAAACTCTTAGCTAAACCATCCATATACAGTCCACTCTAAGCCATTCCACGAGCTCAGCTCATGGTCCTATCGAACCTCTAAGAGACACCCAAAGAGAATAACAAACTCAGCTCTTACCACTTCCAGCAATGAGGTAATAGAAAAGTTGCAAGAGAGTCGGTAAGTGCATGACATCAATATTATATTACATATTACTGTTGTCGAAAAAAGTGAAGCAAAAGGCGTCTTCATCAATGAAATAAGAAAAAATAAAATGCATAAAATCAGTGGAAATACAAATATAAAAATAAAAAAAGTAATTAATATGCTCAAATTTGTTGCAAATATTAAAACGTGTTATTGATAAATTAAGTGGCACCCTAATAACCTCACAAATTCAGTTCAGTGATGTTCGATGATTGTGAGCGGTTACTATGTAGATATGCTAAAGTCTCCATTCTGCCCACGGTTCATTACTGCGCTGCTGATATAAAGTATAAAGGCGAAAAGTAAAATTGAAAATTTTGGAATAAGTTGCGAACGAAAATGGAGTCATAACGGTTCAAGTCAACTTTAATGTCTATATATATGAATATATATACATATATGTGCGTATACACATATCTGTCATAGAACTGCTACTTAAAGGTACACATGTGTACGCACCTTCGTGAAAGTCATTTGAATTTATACCACAGTTTAGGGAGATTTGTTTGAACTTTCTCATTCTCTTTTATCTGCAACGCAACTCCACTATCGCTCCATACCGCTCACAATATTGCTTCTCTTAGATTACATCCGTAATACACATGTGCACACATACGCTCAATAGGCTGCAACTCAAACCTTGACTTTATTTTGGTTGGAATCAATTTGAGCACTACAAACATAGTGCCGAGTATATTGCCATCCACTGAGAATAAATTCTCATTGCTTCTTTAGGCAGTTTGAGCAGATCTGTTTGATCAGATTTCAACGTAATTGTTGACCTCATTAAAAAAAGTTGTCGTTGCATAAAAGTATGTTGGTTTGAAAAATCTTCAAATCGGTCAAACCACAACGGACATACCAATCACTCGGCTCATGGCTTCCGACTAACGAGAGCTCACACGAGGTTAGAACGGTCATTTAACATAATTATTTGCTTATTGCAACTTTTATTTGATAAACGAAGCCCTTGCTAAACCACACGCGTTGCTTTTGAATATCGACCGCGGTACAGTTACATATATGAATATGGAAGAAAAATACAATGATTCAACATTTTACCAAAAATTTTAATTTATCTTCGGAAAATACGTGCTCAGTCACGAAAATACGCAGCAAAAATTCTGACGGAATCAGAAAAGGCTAAATACATATGTTAAAAAACCGGAAATTTTAAAAAACAAAAGGATAAAGGATTCTTTCGATTAGTTTTGTTAAAAGTGAACAAAACCAAAAAGGTAATGGGCATTCCCTCAAACAGTCAATAAAGATTCTTGGCATTCCGACATAACAAGAATCAGTGCAAAAGTTCACGCGAAGAACTTACAGCGTGGTGCGTGTGTGTGTTTCCAAGCATTTGCCAAATTCAGAAAGCAACCGATTTTAACTAAATTACTAGTTTTCAATATTTTAATTTTAGTACACACTAATCCAATTGGAATCAAAAAGAAAGGTAAAATTAAAAATTCCACATTATACAAAAAAACACATCAAAGACAGACGAAGTAAGTGTAAGGAAGACGAAATAACGCTCGGAAGTCTCTTCTCTCAGCGGAGTTAACTTTTTTTCTTTACTACGTCTCGACAAATCTTTTTCTTTCGTTTCTCTATTCGGCTTCGGTTGTTTCATCCGTCTCAAGGCTGCTCAAGAAGATTGTGTTACAAGAACAGCTGATTTGTTTTGTTTTTCCAATCGTGGTGCCAAACTGGTGCGCACTTGCTGTCAAATGCTTTTCATGTACCTGGTTCGTAGTACGTTGATATTGACATAAACTACGCATCAGACAAAAACAGAATGTCGGTTGTTGTTGCCTTGTTGTAATTTTGTAGTATTACTTCTATCTTTTCAAGCTGCCTTGATCCCTCTTGAGTTGAATCTCGTGCAGTATTGCCACTTAAACTGCAACCACTGCAAAACTTCGCTTATTCTTTCTTCTTTACCCTCGTATTTTATTTTAACAGCAAGAAATTGGTCTACAATCTCCTACGCTATTGCTTTTTATCAGTTTTCTTATTTGACGGCTACTGCGGCAACCAATCAATGACAACGGCATTTGCTCGTCTACCGCAGAACCTGAAGGGTATGAAAATTTTGGGCAAACCGGCCAACTGAGATGAACGAATGAAAGACCTTAAATTCTTCTTTTTTACATTTATACAGGGAAAATTTTTCCACAACGAAACTGAAAGAGGAAACAAGAATAAAATCTTGCAATAGTTCACATTCAATATCGAAATTAAATTTAATTTTCCGTATTTTTATCGATTTAAATTGCAATAAATTCTATAACAATCCTATCAGTTGATGTGTTTGCAGTTACATTGTTCGATACGCGAATTCAACCGAACACTTACAGCCAAAGTCACGGTGTCGAACGTTAACGTTTGCTTTCTTTCTATGCGACAAACAGCTGATTTGGGAGCCACTAACAAGCGAACGAAAACTTATACAATTCAGTACAAAGTCGGACCCCACTTACACCCTCTCCATCAAAATCAAAGCGAACGAAGCCCGTCACTCACTTTCGGTTCAGAATGCGAGTCACTATCTTTCGACTTGTCGTTCGCATGGTTTTACGTGTGTTTGTGTGGTTGTTGTTCAAATCAATAACATAAACTTGACGTTCGCCATTTAATTTCGGAGCGAGAGAGAAGAGTACGAAGAACAAGTATCTGCACGTGCCGCAAAGTTGGCGTTTTAGTGCTGATATTGAAATATATTTTAATAAAAAATTTTTTATAATGACATTATTTTCTGTCCATTGTGTTTCTTCCATTGAATTCTATATAAATTGTTTTTGTTTCAAGCTTTTATTTCATTTCCAGCTATGCGACAACCAAAAGACAAGTGACTGGTTTTGACATTTTCGTTCGCATAGATGACAGCGAAAATAGTTAGTGGCTTCCGATTTTGCAAACACACAATCACACAATAACATTTAAAGCCTGGGATACGAACGAAAGTGAGTGACTGGCTTTCGTTCGCTTAGGTTTTCTTTCGAGATCGTGACTTTGGCTGTTAAAAAATAAAAAAAAATAAAAAAAAAAAAATAATTATAGCGTTCTCTCATTTGAAAATCACACTCGAAACCATAATCCAAATCAAAATTCGAACTTGAATCCATGTCAAAATTTCAATCATAACAATCAACATCACAACAACTAATTCTACAACAACATCAAAAACAGATTTATTAACAACAGCATCACAACAAAAAATATGTCATTCACCATCATAACAAAAGCATTTCATCAACAACAGAACCGGAAGGTATGAAAATGTTAGGCAAACCATCCAATTGAAATGAACAGACCGGAAAATATAAGACAACATTTTTGGTTTTCCATCCTGAAAATCTAATTAATCTTGGTCCAGTAATAATACTATTGAAAGCACTAACATTAAAATTGGTAAAATAAAACGGTTATATATAATCTAGTTCTATATATTCATTCCTGTACAACATTATTACAGAAGAAGTTAGTAGGCAAAAAGATTAAAATTACACTCATTCAATCGGATGATAAAGTTATAGATGCATTTATTGAAATTTTGGATAAAAAATTCTCAGATAGTAAATAAAGAAATCATTTGCGAACGTTAATGCAACAAATGTTATTGAAATCCCTGGAGAAGATTTAAGACCGCACGATAGGGCAACCATCGCTACCCCACAGTAACGACATCGGCTGCGTTTTATTGAACCCAGTTGGAAGGTGCGTATAGTTGAGCATTACAAGATTGAACTGGCACCCACGATACTGTTAAGATAATGTGAAATTTATTTGGCACGATTAAAATTTCTGAGATAATTGCGAAATGGCATTAACTTCATTGGTGTAATTTTGGGTAATCTTATTCACATCTACATATATTATGCACATGCCTTTCACAACCCTATCACATACATAACCCATAATTTTCACTCCCTACAGCATTTAAGGCACAAATGTCATCAATTGTAGGTGGCATTTGTAAAAGTTAAGGGACAAGTTATCTGCGAACTGTAGATATCGGTGTATAAATACTACACGGCCACAAATCAACGACGAATATAGTTGGCTGTGGTGTATGAATAAGATCATAACATTCAATTTTTGGGACTATTCTCGTAAAGTCCACTTCCAAAACACACCTTTTGGGAAACTCTTTCCTTCAAAGTTTTTCACTTGCGATCCGTCCGCTGGTCATCCACAGTCCTTTTGCGAATCTCATTTCGCACACGTCCTAAGATAAACTACAAAATATAGACAATCCTTGGTCTCGAACGAAATATATTTAATATCTTCCAGTACCAGTCCACCTCATAAGAATGTCTGAGACAAAATCAGCTAATCAAACCAGTTCTCGGCCTGCAGAGCCCACTGAATATCAAGACAATGCATCTGTTGCAATGCAGAGATGTCAAGAGAGCATCAAAAATTTCTTTTCGATTGCGATCAACTCATAGACCTCTGTTCGTGCATTCAACGGCTCGAATTAATAGACCAATCAGATACAATATTGGAAGTTAGACTGAAAGATCTGGATAAATTCTATGAGAAAATCCAAAGGAGTTATGAGACCTTGTTCTTCTCCGATCCTTCAGCAAACTCACGAGACTATAGGGCGCAAGGCAAAGTCAATCTCAACGTCTGCTCAGAAGCATACTACGTAGCAAGGTCGCGTATGCTCGACATGCTTAAATGCTCACAAGAGTACAATGGTCCACCACCGATGGTTAGATACAACCCGCCTCTTCAAATTCCTCCAACTCCACAACCGCAAAATGACTCTTATCTCAAGGTCCCTGCGTGCGACACAGACGTGTTTTCTGGAGGGTATGAAGATTGGCCGGGCTTCCGTGATATGTTCACAGGAGTTTATATAGACCACCCAAGACTTAGTCGTGCTCAGAAACTATTTCACTTGAGACACAAAACAGCAGGTGAAGCTGGAGTCATTGTTAGAAGATATCCAGTTTGTGACGACCATTTTGAACTCGCCTGGAACGCATTGAAAACCCGCTTTGAGAATAAGAGAGCATTAGTTGAAAAGCTATTAGACACGCTACTGGACCTGTCAAAGATCGTTGTAGAAGATAGTGCAGCAATCCTAGAAATGCAAGCTACCGTCACAGACTGCATTTCAAAACTAAAGCTTCTGGGAGTTCCCGTCGATTCATGGGATGCAATGCTCGTTCATCTCGTGTCTCGAAAATTACCCGAAGAAACTTTCTCCCTATGGGAACAATCTTTGAAAACTCGCCGCGAACTGCCAAAATGGGCTCAGCTAGATGAGTTTCTTATGAATAGGAGCGAAGTGGTTGAGCGTATAACAAACAATCGGACATCAAGAAGCAAATACGTGCCTCAACCATCCCAAAATTCTAAAGTTCAGACTTACACATAAAAAGAAAATCTTGACACTACTTGCTTACTCTGTGAAACAGAACATAATATTCGAGTATGCCCAAAATTCAAGGAATTTACTCCGCAGCAACGAGTAGATTTCGTATTCAAACATAAATTTTGTAATAACTGTCTCTCGCAATTCCACACAAAAAGTAAATGCAAAAGCAAGAATACCTATCTAGTTTGTAGAAAAACGCATCACACGCTACTACATATTCAGGCAAAACCTTCTCAGAGTTCAACAATTCAAAATTCTACATACCCTAATTCTCACAATCCGTCTACGTCTTCCAAAAGTTATCCTTCTGAAACGCAATCACATTTCTGCTCAAATAATGATCCCATTCTCCTTCGAACGGCGCTAGTTCCGATCGAGATAAGAGGAGAATCATTTACAATAAGAGCGTTAATCGACCCTGGTTCTCAGCGAACATTCTTGTAGGAGAAAATACGTAGCCGACTACAAATCCCATCCAAAAATGTTAATTTCGATGTCATTGGTATTGGTGGGCAAAACCAAAGGGCGAATAAAGAATGTGAACTAGTTGTAGTCTCTAATAAACATAAGGTGAAATGTTCTATCAATGCGATAGTACTTCCCAAATTGACTAAATGTTTACCCTCAATGTCATTCCAACACCCCAATTGCCCGGAACTGTCCAAGCTCGATCTTGCAGATCCTAGTTTCAACAAATCAGCCCAAATTGACATTATTCTGGGAAATGACTCTGAAAGACACATAAATTTAGACGGTATAAAGAAGAATATTTGTGGCACAACGTCTGCGTATAATACTATATTCGGATGGGTACTCAGTGGACCTATGAGGGCAGAAGTTGTTCAATCCTTTACCACAAATATTGAACCCTCTAAAGAGGTAGCGTTAAATGTTCTGCTTCAAAAGTTTTGGGAACAAGAAGACATACCGTATGACAAACCAATTCCAGTAGAACATCAATTTTGCGAAGAGTTTTATAACCGAACCACCACAAGGAATCAAGATGGTCGCTATGACGTACGGCTACCCTTTAAATCTGAATTTCCCAATTCCATGTTCCTCGGGTCATCTCGCTTTAACGCCTTGGGGCAATATACCCGAATGGAACAGACGTTATCCAAAAATCCCGAACTTCAGGAAAGTTATAACACTGTTCTCAAAGAATACTTAGATCTAAACCACATGGAAGAATCTTCATCGCAAGAGATTAATCTCGATGGGAAGTTTTTTCATTTTACCTTCCACATCATGCGGTTGTTCGCCCGGAACATAAGACCACCAAGGTTCGAGTGGTTTTCAATGCATCCCGAAAAACAAAATCCACTTTGTCTTTGAACGATGTTCTGTACACTGAACCCACATTGCAAACGGATCTGATATACACGCTCCTCAATTGGAGGCAGTATAAATATGTGTTCAGTGGAGACATTCAAAAAATGTACCGGCAAATCCTAATTCATCCGAGGATAGGGTATACCAAAGAATATTGTTTCAAAACGACGCTCATGGTCCCGTAAGAGATTACGAATTAAAAACTGTAACGTTTGGGGTTAACTGTGCCCCATCTCTCGCCATTCGAACTCTTTTGCAACTTGCTAAAGATGTGGAAAAAGAATATCCTATGGTTTCAGAGATTTTGCGAAAAGAGACATACGTCGATGGCATACTCTCCGGCGGGTTTACCATTGAGGAAACCAAGTCCAAACAATCGCAATTGATATCTTCCCTCAACGCTGCAGGATTTCCACTAAAGAAAATCACTGCTAACAATGCTCAACTCCTGACAAATTTCCCAACTGAAGACAATTATGAGCCAGACTTTCTACGATTTTACGAGACTAGCACCACAAAAACTTTAGGCGTAAAATGGAACGCTTTAGCAGACACGTTCATTTATTCTTTTCATTCTGTTCAAAATGGCGACGTATTGACTAAAAGAGCTGTACTCTCAACAGTAGCTCAACTGTTCGATCCAGCTGGATGGATAGCCCCAATAATTGTCAAAGCAAAAATCTTTATGCAGAGCTTGTGGTTAGAGGGTCTTAATTGGGATGCCAATCTATCCCAAGAATTGCTCTCAGAATGGACTCAGTTTTTACATGGTCTAAACCAAATAGAAAGCATCGAAATTCCCCGATGGATTCAATATAATCCGACAGATGTAGTGCAACTCCACGCATTCTCTGATGCATCCAAATCAGCATATTGAGTATGCGTTTACATTCGCTCTCAAACTAAATCGAATGTAGTTGTCTCAAATTTGTTTGTCGCCAAGACAAAAGTTGCCCCAATTCAGACAATTTGCCTCCCACGATTAGAATTGTGTGGAAGTGTACTGCTGGCCAAACTGGTTGAATATGTTAGAACAACATTCAAATTTCTCATCTCGGACACAGTATTGTGGACGGACTCTTCTATCGTGCTAGGATGGTTGGCAAAACCACCGTCATCCTGGGAAACTTACGTTGCAAACCAGACTTCTAAAATTCACACTCTTGTCCCAACTGCAAAATGGCGTCATGTTCCCACTCACTACAACCCGGCCGATATCGGGACCCGAGGCTGTAAGCCGCAAGATCTAAAGGATAGTCTACTATGGTGGAATGGTCCACGTTGGTTAACTAATCCTCCCTCTACTCGGCCTAAATTTAATCCTGTTTGTCATATTGAGTCTGTTTCGACAGCTCAAACATTGCACATTACATGCGAAGAGCCCGACGTTTTACAACGGGTTTCATCGTATCCCAAAGCGCTAAGTGTGGTTGCTGTTATCTGGAGATTTCTCAACAATAGTTTGCGTGACAAAAACAACAGGAAGAATTTTAATACCAAAACTCTTTCAAAAGACGAGTTAATCTGGGCAAAACTTCGTCTAATTGTGCTGACGCAAAAGCAATACTTTTCCGAAGAATACAAAGCTCTTTCTGAATCCCAACCTATTAGCACGAAAAGCGTTTTAAGACCGTTAAACCCTGGTCTAGATGCAAACAAAGTAATGCGAGTTAAAGGCCGTCTTTCAAATTCAGCACTTCCTTATGATGAAAGGAACCCAATTATTTTACCCCGAAATTCTCGTTTTTGCCTTCTCTATATAGAGTACATTCATTTATTTCTTGACCATGCTGAGTGTACGCTTATGTGCAGATTTCTACAAACCCAATTTCACATAACTCGCATGAAAACCCGTGTCAAGAACATTATTCATAAGTGCAAAACCTGTGTTATATACAAACACAAGCCATGTGGTCAAATCATGGCACCCTTACCTCAAGAGAGATGTGTTCTAACACCCCCATTCCACACAACCGGCATTGATTTTGCCGGACCCTTTGAAGTAAAAACTTCACACCTACGCAACGCACCTTACGAAAAATGCTACGTTTGCGTATTTGTGTGTTTCTCAACAAAGGCGGTTCACCTCGAAGCATGCTCCGAACTCACATCATCCTCGTTTGAGGCCTCGTTTCGTTGGGAGGCGAGGGCTCCCACAGAAAATTTCCTCCGACAATGGTCGTAATTTTGTGGGAGCAAGCAAAAATTTGAGGAAACAATTCTCGAAGTTCTTAAAAACCACCGCTAATGACATGTTTCGTAAGTACTCGGTTCATGGCTTTGAATGGCAATTCATCCCACCACACGCTCCTCACATGGGCGGACTCTGGGAAGCTGCCGTAAAAAGCTTCAAGTATCACTTCAAACGAGTCGCCGGGGCCCATAAGTATACGTTTGAGGAATTTTCCACGTTGTTGGCCAGAATAGAAGGGGTTTTAAATTCGCGGCCAATCTCTTCATTATCACAAGATCCAACAGACATTACCGCTCTAACGCCTGGACATTTTTTAAGGGGATCTCCCTTACTATCTTTCCCTGAACCACCTTCAGAGGACTTATCTCTGATAAATCGATGGGAGAAGTTAAAAGCGCTTCATCACCAATTTGCTATTAGGTGGAAAGAAGATTATCTCAGGTCTTTGCACAAACGATACAAGTGGCAAAAAGCCACTCCCAACCTAAAAGTCGACGACCTCGTTGTCATAATGGACGATTTACTTCCACCCCATGAATGGCGACTCGGTAGAATAGAGAAAACCTATCTCGGGGCGGACGATAACGTCCGAATTGCTGAAGTAAGAACAGCAAATGGAATAATGAACCGTCCAATAGTAAAATTGTGCTATCTACCTGTTAATGACTCATAAAGCTAAGGTTCTACAATAAAAAAAAAAAAAATGAATCCTTTATTGCTCACTTATAGTTGAAATTACTCGTTCCCAAACAATCCTGTTCGTTTTCTAATCGTGTTTTACCATTACAGATCCCACCAAAGAAACCGGTCATCTATTTATCGATGCAGGCTTTGCACAGGGTATCACTCGATACGACACTGCTCGAGGTTCCTAATAATGACACCAGCCGAGAGGAATCGAGCAGTGCGAAGGCACGACTACTGCATAAATTGCCTGGCTCGAAGTCACACATTTAGAGATTGTCCATCAAGGAATACATGCCAGAAGTGCCAGCATTATCACCACACATTACTGCACAAAACAAATCATCCCAGAATTGTGCCACCGAGCCGCACCAGCCAGCGTACAGCACGTAGTTGCAAACGCCAACGTAAGTCACCAAGCCCTCAGAGTCAGCGGGCGTCACCGGACCACACACCAAACAAAAGGAAACCAGCTCCAGATCAGCGGATTTTATCTGAAGCTATAAAATCTCTAGCCACCGTGCTGTGTGCGTCCACATCGATCCGGCGGCATGTGTAAACGCCAATCGTTTAGACTTAATAATTTGTTATTTTATAAGTAGAATAGTTTGAAATGAATTGTAACTTAGTGTAAGCTTAACCATTGTAGATTATTATAACACTTTAGAATAAGTCACCATTGTGAATTGGTTTATGAGCAAGCAGTTGGCTCTCCTTAAGTGCGCGAAGCAGAAATCAGTCGTTCAACTGCACTCAACCGCTTCGGTTTGACTTTTACAACAGTTAAATTACATTTACATACATCAAAATCAACACTTAAATTACACTTACATACATCAAAGCAACACTTAAATTACATTCACATACGTCGAATTACACATTTAAGTGGATTAAACCAATAAACTCCATACGGTTTATAACGTTTATTGAAGCTACAGGTGTGTTTTACTTGGCGCTTATAAGGTGAGAACCCTCCCTCCACAACTTTGCTCTAACTCATATACTCGCTAATACTTCTCGTATTGTTCTTCTCTTTCTGCGGCTTATACAATTTCTCTCCCTTTGAGAAATTGTATAAACCCCAAACTCTTAGCTAAACCATCCATATACAGTCCACTTTAAGCCATTCCACGAGCTCATCATATTACCGATTATTTATAATAAGTCGAGACAGGCTTATTCAAAATTATTATTTAAATTTAAAATCACCCCTAGCATGGCCTTCGTTGTTGTTGTAGAAAGTTTTTTTAAATATTTTATGTTTTGTATAAAAATTAAGATACAGGCAGTAACAAATTAAAACCATAATAATACTTTGTTTTAAGTGGAACGCTTAACGTCTAGCAGCTGTTTAAAGACGAGATGAGCACCCATTTCTTGGAGGGGCTGTATGTGTTTTGGACTCAGAATTAGAATAGATACTAAAACGCCAATTTTAGCAAAATGGTTTGTCATTATATATATACATACATACATATATCATTTCGAAATGCCAAAAGATCCATGAAAGTTTTCTTTTTCATATTATTTGTTTCGCAATCAGTGGAAGTGGTCAACAATTGTGAAGTGGCCATAAATTGTCAAGAACCATTTTTGTTGCCGGATTGAAATACGATAAAGGGAAGGTAAAAAATCCTATTTATCAACACCGCCCATGTTATAGTGGTAGATAGAAATAAGCTGTGCCTGCTGAATTTCAATCTTTTTTATGCCAGAAAAACGTGACGCAGAATTTATGATTTCTGGACAATAAATAGTCGATACGAGCTAGATAACGCCGCCTTCAAGCCATCTTACGAAAACAATATTTTCGTTCCTTTCAATGCGGACTGCAAAGGTACCCCGACCATTTTTTTAAGATCTTTTTTCAGATTGAAGTGACTCTTTTTTAATTCTGTTACTTATTGTTCCTGTAGCCCTTATTCCACGTTGCTTCAAATATCGTATTAATTTATTTTAAACTTTTGGTTTTCAGGAATGGGTTTTGTCAAATAAATGGCAATATCGGAACAGAACACAAATTTTTTCTCTGCAGTGATTGTATTCTTGCCGTGATAAATTTCAAAGTCGTAGATGATTCCTTTTGACCTGCAAAGACTAAATATTTTCATTCCCCACTTGATAGATTTTTGGGCATATATTGTCTAAGTGCTGTTCTTCCTTTGAAGGGAACTATCATTTCGTCAACACATAGGTTTTCATCTTTCCAAAAGCGGCTGAACCTGGAATAGCTTATCGTTTTTATTTGAACTTGAAGAGAATTTTAAACTATTACGTACATAATGAAGTAGAGGTCTTGTTATACATTGACGAATCGAAGGAATCTGAGTCGCTTTCGACCAATACATTGTTAGGCGAGGATAAGCAATTGTACCCCGAGCAAGAGCAATAAATTGTATTAACTCTTCATTCGTTAGTTATACTGATATCCCTGTAGTTATGAGCGATGCTTGATTTGTCGCTGAAACGATTGCAGTAAGTATCTCACCTGCAAAATACTTAAAACAATATTGCAAAGGAGTCTTTAGATTCGTTTTGGGTATCAAATTCTCGAAATCAGTTTATGACGCGGTCCTTATCTCCTTTTTCCAGTGATAACTGTCTAGCTTCTTAAATGGTTCCAATGCTCCCTCTACAACTTCCAGAGTCTGTGGAAATAACTCTTTTATTGCATAAGAATTATTTTTCCCCAACGCACCCATTAGGTCATCTAAAATGTCGGAATTATCGGAGTCTTCTGAGTCAAAAATATCCGATTCTTCAAAATTTTCACAACCTTGAACTTGTTCGGCATATTAACTCTTTGAGAAACAGTTTTCAAATGAGTTGAGCTTACTTACTTCACAAATGCAAACAAGTCGTTACTTTCTGTTTCCTACTATAGCACCTTTAAATAAAATTGAAGCCAAATTCAAAAAAAATATTTCAAAATCGATATTTATCGATTCAATAATGAATACAACTAATACACTTTTCAGCACTTTTGCAATTTTTATTTCATAAATATATGATGCAGTTTAGTGAAATATTATATTTCTCAATATTTCAGCCCATAGCGGTTAAAATATATATTTAACTACCGCTTGTAGCACTTTCAAGTGTAATATTGCATCGCAAAAAATAGGTTTAGACAAGTCGAATTAAAAATGTAGAACTTTGAAAACCCATGACGTCATATGGCATCAAAAATACCGAAAGGGTTAATTCTTCCAATGCAAGGTTGTACAGCTCGAAATTCTTCGACGTTATGTCGTACTGGCGGAGGTAGACATTAATGTGTTGTGTCAACGAAATATCTGACCACTCATCTACGATGGCCGAAAATTTGCCCCTATTGTCATCTGAATCATTTCTGTCTTTTTACGCTCATAATTATCAATTAATGACCAAACATTAATCACACAGTGCATTTTAAGTTTTTCAAATAAATGAACTAATAAAAATTTCATAACACATTTCTTTAATTATGGAAATGAATGAATTTTGAACGAACATTTCGAAAAATCTATTACAAATTTATAAAAGCATGTTGAATTTTGCAAACAAATTTATATATACAATTTAATATTATTAAAAAAATTTGGCAGTCGGTGGTGCAGTGAGTAGTGTGCGCGCCTCTTGTACATGAGATCCGAGGTTCGATCCCTGCTCAGACCACCTTAAATTTATTTCGGCGGCGGTCACCTCGCATAGTGAAGGCGACACTATCGAGTATTTAGCCATGAAAAAGCTTTTCAAATACCGTTCGGAATCGGTGTAAAAACTGTAGGTCCCAATCAGTGAGTATAACACTAGAAAGCGCATCGCAATTCCTTCACGGGATGTAATGGGAAACCATTTATTTTATTTTTGACTATTTTAAACAAAGTTGACGATGGCATTTGAAAGTCTTGTGCACGGTGTCATTGTCTCTTACTGCAGCAATAGTTTGTGCCGTAAGTACGCTACGAGTTCGGCCAGACTTCACTTTATCTCCCAGTGTACACAAAGTTTCAAAATTCGTTAAAATACGCTGAATGGCACATTATTTAAACCAAAAGATCCCGCAAAATTCTTCGCATTTTTCTACGATTATTTAGAAAAAATGTTTTAATAACTTCAACACCCCTTAATAAAGTGTTATCGACTGCTCTGTACAACTATCAAATACAAACTGACAAATGTCAACTAAACAGAAATGGCGGTCAAAAAACATCGGCCTGGAATATAGAAAACATCCTGTGCTAAGTTGTCCACGCGTAATATCAGCAACATGTATTAGTCAAGAGTTTAATGTTGATAAGAAAAATGGAACGACCAATCAAATTGAAGGAAGATATGATCAATGATGTTTACTGTCGCTCAAGATTTTTAGTGTAAACAAAACTTAAAAACGTAGACAAATATTGTCGTCATCACTGATAAACAGAGAAACAACTGAATTTTGCTCAATATTTGTCACGTGACCGATATTAGTACTCGGCTTTACTGTGGTTTTGGTGTAAACAGACACAATTCAGTAACAATTTGTCCAAATTAATCAACATAAAAGCTCTATTTGATTGATGCAACGAAAGAATGTTGTGCACCAAAGTTTTATCAACAATATTTTGGTAAACATAGTTCTAACTGGAACATATTTCAGGTTGTTTTTTTTCAGTTCCAAAACGTCAAAACTCATGGCAGTGATGCGGTTAAAACACTTTTTCGATACAAAGCAAACAAGAGTGTTGTTTACTTTGTAATAAAATCATTTTGCATATTTTTTACGTTTAGAAATAGTTTTTTGCAATCAGTTGCTTTGAAAATGGCGCTGTGAATAGCACAAAATATTATTTTGGAAAATTTGATGGGATTAATGGAAGAAAACCTTCAAAATAATTTGAAAATTTTACAAAAATAATTACAAGACAAAAACAAAACGCAGTATTGCCTTATATACAATAGAAAAGAAAAAAGTGCGGAGACGTGTGCCAAAATGTAAGTGGGTGAAAATAAACAATGTTGCACTCAACGGTCAGAGCTATATAATTTTATACGTAAATGAAAAATCTATAATATGATATTTTATTTTCTGTTTCATATAAATTATCAAGCATTTCCATACATTCGCAAACCCAACGGTGACCATTTTTGAAAGTAAATTGCTTTTAAACATGTAAAATGTAAACTCCGTCCGCTGTCACCCGGTATAGGCATGGTTTTTCACTAAGTTTTTCCATTAATATTACGTTATTTTCAAACAAACCAACAACCCTATCCCATAAAGTAACTCAAAATCTTCACATTCCCGGAAAATTGAAACAATTGAGAAACGTTTAACAACGATAAAAATAAATTTACCATTGTCCCTTGATTTAGACTAAATAAAGCTTCGTCGATCCTGTTCAACTATACTAGGTAAATGCTAAAATACCACATAATTGTTCACAAACTTTAGAAAGTCAATTTTGAACACTCTCAAAGAACTGTGCTCGTTTAAATATGAAATATCAGTTGAGGTAAAAAAAAATGTAAACTCCGTCCGCGTTTTCCTAGCGACACAAATTGACGATACGAAATTGCTCTTTTTTTAAACAAATGTGTAATAGAATTCTCTAAAATTTCCCTATTTTTTTTATTATTTTTGGGCAAATCGTTTGCGAATTACATATAAAAATGTGACAGTTTGTAAACTCCGTCCGCGTAAACTCCCTCCCTATGATTCGGTATTGTGGCAGCCGGTGCCTAGAGATGCACACACACATACCCAACCATGCCAACAAAGAGACATCGGCGTTCATGAGAATGAGAGTTTAGTTTAGTAAGAACTGTCAACCAGTGTGCAACAATTGTCGGTGCAAAATAATAAACTAAAATAAATAAATCATTGAATTAAAGTAATACTTTCGAGTGAGCTTATTGGTGGGAAATTCCTGGGTTATTACAGGTATATTCAATATTTATATGTGTTTATAAAATGGTTGATAAGATTCATGTAAACTCTGTCCCTATACAATTGATTAAAATTAACTTAAAATTTTTTTAACGAAACTTGTAGTTGCAATATTTATAATTTATACTTATTCTGGTCCCATCTCTCGATTCTGATCGAAAAATAACTTAAAAAACCATATTTGAAATTGCCGAGTTTGAGAATCAAAAAGTGCAACATTTTTTATTTTCACCCAAGTAATTTAATAAAACTAAAAATGCCTGATGAAATTTTTCACTGAAAAAATTGAAAAAGTTTCTTTAAATAATAATATAATACCATCAACAACAATATTTCCTTACCTTTTATCCTGCTGAAATGCTGAATGTCAACAAAGCATCAACAAAATTTGTGATGCACAGTTTGCTTTTTGTATACGCACGGTTTTTTTTATTAGACATTTTGGGATGTACGACATTGCCAAAGTTTACACGGTTGCGTTTATTAATGCATGACATTGTTCAGTTGCATTGCAAATTACGTTTTGGAACTCACCCTTTGTTAACCAAATTATTATAGATAAACATGTAGTTAGAAGTTTGTTGCATTGCGAATCTCGTAAACGGTAAGATATATCTTTATGGCGATAGCAGTAATCAAAGGAGCATACCCAATTTAGTACCATGCAAAATTCAGATAATTTTATCAAAAATTGTCAGTTAAAACCTTGTTGTTCTAAGGTCGCGATTATAAACCTTTCTGGTGGTCGGCCTTCGACCGGGTTTAGAGATTTTCTCCTCGGGTAGGTCCATTACCGGCTTCGCGGCCTTGGCATAGTCTTTTTGTTGTAAAGCTTTCTGTGTAACAGGCCTTAATAAAAATAAACGATTTTATCTTTTGGGGCAGGTCCAACACCGGCTTCGTGGCTTCGGCATAGTTGTATTGCGTTATAAAACTTTCTGCGTGATAATTTTTACTGAAAAATTCTCTAACACACTTACGTATTCAGGCCGGTTACTATACCCAGCGGCGGAATTTGCGAGGCCTTCCACGAATAAGGCATGCGGAATCAGTCTTTGGTAATGCCTACTTTAATAATGCATGCGAAATGCATGATTTTATAAGGCTTCCACAGGCCTGTTAAAAGAATGCCAGAAGACGCTGTTGTTCATGAAACCCTGACTTTCCACATGTTCGCAATTCGTCGTTGAAAAATCATAACATCCGATAGCCCAGTAGATAAAGCGTCCGATTGTAAGTTATAAGGTCGTGTGTTCGATTCCTGTGGCTGCAGAATTTTAAAAAAAATCATTTATAGGAATTACAATTGGTTAAAGTATAAATCTGAAATATGAAGCTAATTTCCACATATATTTTTTTATTTGTACGTAAGTCCTTCTAAATCTACTCTTTTTGCAGGCCTTCTAGTAGAGAGGGATGGAAGGCCTTGCCTCCCAATCTCACGCAATGTTAAAATGAAAGGAGAATGTAATGTGTAGGGAAGGCCTGCGGTATTCTATAGAATGCCTTCTTGGTCATGATTTCAGGCCTTCCAGCTCCTGATTTCCGCCGCTGGGTAACTTGCCTTTAATGTACGTGCTGGTTAAAGGTAACTTTAGCTAAAGTGGGCAATAAAGTGGCCTTTAACTATTTTTGGTTATCACAACTTCCTTATAAAATTCAAAAAACATTTTTGAAAATATGGCATAACCAGAGCCAAAACCGATTACATTTGACAAAGTAAAATAGTTCTTAAAAATACGTAGTGAGAACGCTGTACTTTTATTTATTTACTCACTTACAACAAACAAACAAACGAATTCTTGTGAATTGTGTAAACAATTAAAGTTTGTTGTTAACATAAATACATTTTGTCCCATGAAGGGATAGGAGAGAGCTTCTCACAATCACTGAGCAGTGCGATTTCCAGTTGTCACTCACTGACTGAGACTTACAGTTTTACACCGGTTCCGAACGGTTTTTGAGAAGATATTTCGTGGCTTATTACTCGATAGTCAGTTGCAAACCTGTTGATAATACTAGGAAACATCTCTTCCAAACTGCAAAACGTCTCTCAATCGTGTTACGAGTACGAATTCGAGATTCATTATAAAGGTTTTGTCCTCTTGCACGTGGATTATCAAAGTGGGCATCATATAATTATATTTTTTATATCCCGAATCACAGAAAACAGAATTTAAACGGCTGCTGTTTTTAAATATATTGCTATCGTGTGATGATCCAGGCCATCTAGCAACCAATTCTTGAAACATTTGTTTAGAGTTGCACACTGCTTGAACGTTAAGGGAAACAACCATTTCTGTTACGATTTTCCGATTGTCTCCTCCTGGCGATTGTATACGAATGTAGGTGCAATCAATGGGTCCTATAACATTTGGGAACTTTGCAATTGCAAAGAAATCTGTCGCTGTTTGCTGCATTCCTCTTGCATCGGATGTAAATTTAATATATTCTTTCGACAAAGCAAATTATGTTTCTTTGACTATACGGCTTGTCACCCACAGTAAGATGAAAACTGCTACCTGAATAAAACCTTAGCGTTATTAGTAATTTAGTTTGAGGTGATACGGAATAATACCTAGAAGAAAATTTATTAATTGTTACAAAAATTTGTTACGAATCGGCTAGCGGCTAGCTCTGCGGAATCTCTGGACGGGTTCCAACCGTCACTCCAGCCTGGGACAAGTAGCAACTAAAATAAATCACAACAAGACACGATAACAGAAATTACACTAGCCGACACTCAGACCAGAGGAGAGAGATGACATTCTCCTACACCGCCTTCCCTACCTTGACCATATATTTCCAAAGATAATTTTTCCCTATGGTCCCTGTAACACACACTCACACAACATTTACCATCAGTGTGGCCATTTTAGCATTTTTGCTGCTAAATTTAGCATTATTTATTTTGATTTAGCCGCAAAATTTCCATTTAGCATTTTTTTAGCAGTCTACCCATTTTATTCTAATAAATCTCAAATATTTTAACTTTATTCTTCTATTATACTCGTAAGTAAAACCGTCCGCTAAAATTTTAGTCGATTAACAATGGCTAGCGTAAAAACTCATTTTGAAATTGCGGCAACGACAGAATCACGCCATCAAGCAAAAATTTTAAAAAATTTATATAGCGATAAGAATTTATTATATTTAAAGTTTTTGAAACCTTTGCTGTCTGAAGTACAAAGAGTAAATAAAATGTTTGAAAGTAATGATGTTGACCCCACACTCTTATTAGCAGAACTATACGATCTTTGAAAAGAGCTCTGCTACCAAATAGTTTTAAAATCGGACAATTTTGATCCAATAAATTAATTTTTAGAAGACTTTTTTTGTTCCAAAGCCGTATTTCAATTACAATTTTTAGAGTTAAAAAAAGTTCAATGACAAAGAACTGACATGTCTGAATCACTGCTGACTTACTGACCCGCTCCCATACAAAAACGTCATGACACCTCCTGACATTTTCATACATTTGTTCAAACGTCAGCAGGAATGTTCCACAGTTTGTCAACAGTGGTGATCACCTTATGACATGTACACAAGACGTCTTGAGTAACCATTCATCAGTGGGTCAGTTACTCAAGACGTCATCTAGTAGGTACTTATTTATTGGAATTTATGTATACATATGTACATATGTATGTATCTGTTCTGTTGCACGATATTAAATAAAATCTGAAAAATAAGATGGCAAAAAGTGAGACATACATACATAATTATAATGCTTTGAAAATTTACATATTCTTCTAAAAAATTTAAAATATTTTGAAATAAATTCTGAAAATTTATGGCATATATTTCGAAACTACAAATAAATATAAATTTTTCAGTTTGAAGTTTTTGAAACCGATGTTTTGATCTGGTCACACTGCTTGCCACATATCACAAGCCTAACCTTTTTTCGCAACAAAAAGATTCCTCCAAATCCATTGTATTTATCTTAATACAACTCACACATATATATTTATAAAAACAAACTTAAAAATTAAACAAACGTCTATTAATCTTATACATATTTTATTTTTCTTATAATCTTAGATTGAATCGTTGGCAAAACAAAAGAAAACGTTTAAGAGAAACCTACAATGTTTATTTATAAATGGCGCCTTTTTGCACCTGTGCCTACCTAAGGAGCTCAATAGGTGGTAGATCTATTGGCCAATTTGCCAACAATGTTATAAAAACAACGAAACCAAAAACAACACGTCTTTCTAGACTTCCCTACTCAAAATGTGAAACAAATAATCTAAATAGAATTGTCATAAATAGAATTGTCATACAAATTATACAAGAAAACTTTAAAAACAAGGACCCATAAAAAACAAACATGAATAAGAATTTAAAAATCAAAAAACTTAAGAAGCTCAAACTAAATAAAAATGGCAAAAAACTCATAAAATCAAATCATATTTGTTAACATCAAAAATTAAAAATGCACAACAGAAAGGAAATAAATATTTGAAGAAAATAAATAAATAGATAAAATTCAAGAAAAGGTAGAGGATAGGAAAAATCTAATTTTTATCAGTTAACTATTGATTTAGAAATAAAGAAATATGAAATTTTTCCTCATCATCAGTTATCTGGTCATAAATGGCTTGTAGTTTTGTCGTTTTATCTAATAGCCGTTAGCTTAGGCGTTATGGCGCGATACACGCAAAAAATTGTGGTTCGGTGATGCCGAATTTTTGCGTTGAAGCTTGACCTCTCCAAAATTTGTTAATTGGTTTCGTGTCGGGTTTGAACATTTCCTAATTTTGATTATTTCAACGATTTCCGGTACTTATAGTCCGGATAAGCCAACGCCATCTAGTTCGTAGGTAATCACTGTCTGGGGGTGTCTTTCCCCTTTTGTAAGTTTGGTTGATAATGCCGTATATAAGTACAATACCTGGTGTCACTTGGATATAACGGCTAC
The DNA here is from genome assembly GCA_963931995.1 of Phaonia tiefii. Lineage (NCBI taxonomy): Eukaryota > Metazoa > Arthropoda > Insecta > Diptera > Muscidae > Phaonia > Phaonia tiefii. The sequence continues at coordinate 259,188,807 of OZ008367.1, read as the reverse complement.
CCAAGATTCTAGTTTTGAGGTTTCCAAGAGGTGGCATTGCTCACACGGTTCCCCGAAGGATTTTCTCACTCCCCAATCGGATAATAGTTCTTGAGTTGGGCAGTCCGTCGTCCGGGATTTATGAACCCTATTTAGTAACAAAACATTTATACGGGATTTTCACAACCATAGGAAAAAAAACTTACTTTTCTCCTCTCAAAACTTTTGGATAAAAAGGAATATTCCTGGGCAGTTGTCACAAAAGTTATCCTGCAATATTTAAATAAAAATCACTTTCACTATATTCACTGAAGTATCATTATCCTCACTCACTTTTAATTTTCCGTGGCTACACTTATATGGAGACCAAGTAATTTAAACGCGACACTCACAGCTTGATACACTCTTCACAACTAAGAATTACGTTCCTGGATCGCCATAACAATGACCCAACCGCAATATACGTCCTAAGCTACAAAATCAGCCATATTTGTCAAACTATGCCTGTTCCTTTCTAAATTCTCCTTACGCGCCGACTCAATTGCATTATTTCTCTAGAAACTTCCATAGACAGCGTTTCCCCTCATAATATTCGCTGTAGTTCGCCCGCAAAATATGCTACAAATTATATGATTTGGTTTTTTTAAACCCCGCTTGCGGTTAAAAAAATTATCAATGAAATTTACTCCATCTTCTTGCATAGTGTATAAACACCCTTCTACATAATATGACTAGTGTTGGCAACCCGCGTATATGACTGCATTACCGACATACTGCTAATGTCATTTGCATGTCATTCCATTTCATTCATTCGCTTAACACATACAGAACAACTACCGCCAACAAAAATTAAAACTAGAAATAATAGCCAAAAATAGAAAAATTTGCCAAAAATGGGAACTTCGGACCACACGCGCATGCCACAAATATAACTCCCGCCAAAACCAAAGAATGCCTAAGTTGTATTCTTTCGGCAGTGCGCAGGCACACCAGGCAAGTCGTGCTATTAACAACGACCAACGTCGAGTAACACCTGAACCAGCCTTGTCGTGGGTTTGGAAACGGAACATGTTTCCTAAAAACCTACATTTACATCGCCTACGTATTGGCCTCAACGGGAACGATACTCCAGCCACTTTTGGGCAAAGGGTTTCTGTTACACGAAGTTGTATAAGTATAACGATCATCCTGAAATTCGACAAATTCGCACCCACAACGCAACAAATTATAAAAATATCGGAACAAACCTCTGACTATTTGACTGTAAAGAGCAGCGAATTTATTTTGAAATATATGTTTCGATATTCGAAATCTGTGCACAAATTCAACTTCGTCGTAAGATTCAACATTGTTATATAAAACAATCGTCAGATTTCCATTTCTAATTTTTTATTTGCAAAACTTAAAATGCATAAACCTTACGTTAAAAGTTACGATGGCGGATAAATAAGTCCGTGACTTTTTGAATGAAACACAGTTTGTTTTAAAAAAAAAACAAATTATTTTTCAACATAATCTCCTTATAGCTCAATACACTTAGTCCAACGTTTCTCCAATTTTTGTATCCCTTCCAAAAAAATAGGATTTTTCGAGGTCCATAAAATAGGCATATGTTTAATATCATCATTGGAGCTAAATCTCTTTCCATCGAGCTATTTCTTTAGGTTTGGAAATAGTCACTGGGGGCAAAATCCGGAGAATATGGCGGATGAGGTACCAATTCGTAGTCCAATTCATGGAATTTTGCCATTGAGACTACACCCGTGCATTATCTTGATGAAAAATAACCTTTTTCTTGGCTATATTGGGTCGTTTTTTTAAATCCTCGTTAAATCGGTCCAATAAGTTGGAAGGTAATCGATGTGGATTATACCGCGTGCATCCCAAAACACTTGCCATCACCTTATTGGCCGACAAACTTACCTTGGCCTTCTTCGGAGCCGGTTCACCCGGAGAAACCCATTGTTTAGTCTTTCATCCATAGTTACCAAACAACGCAAAAACTCCTTCGAATTGCGGTTAAACAACTCTAAAAAGGTCCTTTGAATTTGTCGCACGATTACGTTTATGGTCAATTGAGAGCAAACGCAGCACCCATCTTGCAGATAGCTGTCTTAAACCAAACAGATCATTTAAAATCGAAATCACACTGCCATATGAAATGCCTGTGGCATCAACAATCTCACACACTTTTACTCTTTGATCGGCCAACACCATATCGTGGATTTTTCGACACTATTGGTTGTATTGACCTCAATTGTATTTTTTCCCAATTATGCATTCGTCTATTATACTGCAATCTGTGCGTATTCAAATAAAATTCAAAACGGTTGCGTCTTCTACTAATGACAAAATCAAATTAAATGCTGCTTCCCACATCATCAAGTCACTAATTGCAGCCATTGAATTCGAACCGTACAACTAGATATTTTTCAGGCAGCTTATAAGGTCAGGTTTACTTGTGTGTTTCCTAAGATTAAGCTGCCCAGTGTGCACAAAAACGGATGCATTTCCGTTTCGAACTCGTAACGAGTCTGTAAAATCACAAAGAAGCGAAATGTCAGTTCTCGAATACGTTTCGAACCCGTTACGAGTCCGTAAAAACATAAAAAAGCGAATCAGTGAAATTGCGATTTGGCGGATCCGTCTCGAACCCGTTACGAGTGCGTAAAAACATAAAAGTCGAATCAGTGGAATTGCGATTTAACGGATCAGTTTCGAAATCATTACGAGTCCGCAAAAACATAAAAAATCAAATCAGTGAAATTGCGATTTGACGGATCCGTCTCGAACCTGTTACGAGTGCGTAAAAACATAAAAGTCGAATCAGTGGAATTTCTATTTGACGGATCCATTTCGAGCCCAATAAAACATAAAAAAGGAAAATGAAAGTGGGAAAGCAAGTATGAAATTGAAAACATCTCGTGAGGAAACCAAACTCGAAGTTTGATTAAGAGGTACCCCTCTTCCCGTCACTTTCTGGCGAAAGACATGTGGGCTAGAAATATTTAACATTTCAAATGCATGTCTGATGTCTAAAACATAAATTTGAAAACATAATACTAACACGAGTTAAATTTAGGTGATAGTAAATTCTTTAATTGTGATATATTCATATACTTATGTAATGTAAGTGAAAAACTTCAGTTGATTAGAGGTAGAAAATATAGTTCATTACCTATTTTAATTTTAAAAATCTTACATACATTATTAGCCCCATACTGCTGCAGTTCACCTTCAAACGGAATACTAGTATTTATTTGTTACAATATTTAAACATTTTTCATTAGTGAAAATGTTACGTGCTACTATAGGGTGGACATCCGTTACGAACTCATAAACTGTCAATTCGTTTTTTGGAAATAAATGAAATTAATTAAATTTATAAGAGAATAATGGAACCAAGTTTAAATAAAGTTGGAGAATTCATGAATGGCTCGTATTTATTCCTTCAAACCAAAAATGATTATTTTTCATTGAAACCGCGAATCGTGTTTTGTACTTTTTCGGATCCGTCTCGAACTTTTTTAAATAAAATTAATTCGAGACGGATTCGTTTTTACCATGTGTGGAAAATATGAGTCGTTTTTTGAACTTTTTCGGATCCGTCTCGAACTCGTAACGAACATCATATTGAATCAGTTTCGGATTCGTTTTTTGGAAATAAATAAAATTGAAACAACAAAACTTTATTTTGTAATCAAATTTATAACAGAATGGTGGGAGAAAGTTTAAATAGTATTAATATGAATTCAAAATATCACGTACATGAGCTCAAAGTTGGTCAATTCAAGAATGGCTCATATTTATTCCTTCAAATCAAAAATTATTATTTTCATTGAAACATCCCAATAACTGTTACATATATAAGTATAAAGGTAAAGTGTACATAATTTACACAATTAAATAAATTTCGGCAGACTTTGTTGCATGTGGCCACCCTATAGCAGCACGTAAGATTTTCACTAATGAAAAATGTTTATATGTTCAAACAAATACTATGTAGTATTCGGTTTGAAGTTGAGCTGCAGCAGTATGGGGCTAATAATGTATGTAAGATATTTAAAATCCGCTGAAGCATTTCACTTACATTATATGTATATTTAATTTTACAAATAGAAATTTGCTATCACATAAATTTAACTCGTTTTAGTATTATGTTTTGAAGTTTGTGTGTTTTAGCAAATCAGACATGAATCTGAGATACTAAATATTTCTGGTCCAAATGTCTGCCGCCAGAGGGTGTATGGTCGAACAACGAGTTTGGAACCGAACCAAGGTGTTTGCAATTTAAAAATTGTTTCCCAAATTTTCATTTCGCCGTTTTATGTTTTTACGGGCTCGTAATGGATCCGCCAAATAGCAATTCCACTGATTCGACTTTTATGTTTTTACGGACTCGTAACGGGTTCGAGACGAATTCGAGAACTCACATTTCGCTTTTAATGATTTTACGGACTCGTTACGAGTTCGAAACGGATCCGCATCCGTTTTTGTGTACATTGGGCACAAACGGATTCGTGAACGATTCATATGGCACATTGGGTGACTACACATTGCATTGGTGATCGAATACAATTGTGTGTGTAGTAACAGCGTTTGGCCGAGCCAAGCACAGTTTTAATTAACACTTATATAGTAACGCGCGACTTTCCTTTAAGCAAACCCCGAATAATATTTTTAATTTTACGTTTCAATAGAAATCTGTCTCTCATCACGCCCTATTTATAATTTTGTTTATTGTAACAAATTGACTATAAGCACTATGTGACAAAACCTACATAATCAGTTGCTTTGTACCCCCACAGTACGATGTAATTTCCGGTATGCGACATGACGATGTTGACGTATCCTAGGAGCCCGTTTGACTAAATGCTCCATTAAAAGCTGTATACCAAAATACCACTTAAATGGGGTAATTGAGTTGAATAACAGAGCAATAGAGACGAGTCTGTATCGCCCTCATAACGTTCTCTCGATGACGACGAGGTAGTAGTCCATTCCTTCGAGTTCGAGTTGCTGTTGTATTTTACTCTTTGGTTGGTCAAAAAACCGACAGAATTAAAAGGAAATGCGTACTTACATTCGATGCAACCAACATGAAACATAATTTAGCTGTAATTAGTATCAATGACACACTATTTATACTTAGTTTTCTGCTTGGTTTGGTTCTGGTTGCTTATAGTTCTCTCGCTCATCTACTCTGTTTTCTATCATTTGCCCACTACTTGGTCGATTAGCGGTGTCACAGATTCATGGATACATTTTGCTGTTGCCAACGAATAACTATAACACACATTGCCATAACCTATGAAATCCAATCACGCGTGGTGGAAATTCGAAGAGATTTTATTACTCTTGCTCTATTTGCATGATTTGCGCACTGCGCCTGTCCTTTGGGCAGACAGGTCTCATTTGCGGCTTTGTAGTATTTATGTGTGGTGAATATGATTTTGCACATAATAGCGTTACCATTTATACTGCTACTTTTGATGCTCAAATTTGATATAGGGGCTCCCAATTCGAACAGGAAGATGCTAAAATGTAATAACAAACGAATTTGTTTTTTATTTATTTTAAAGGCGCTTCAAAAATAATTTCCAAATGAAGTTGAAAGAAAAGTTGATTCAACGACCAACTTTCTTATTCAACTCCCTTGCCAAAAGTTGGATCAACTGTTTGTACGTCTGACGGGCGCATCAGACTTACCAACAGTTGATTCAACTTTTGTCGTTTGAGTTGAATAAGAAAGTTGGTCGTTCTCCTCCCACGTTTTAACTTTTGAATCAACTTTTCATTCAACTTCATTTAAAAATTATTTTTGAAGCGTCAACATGAATTCGGATGTCCTTGCGCTACTAACAATTGATGTAATTTTAGAGGAAGAAGAGATAATTACAGAAAAATAAAAACCTAAAGAAAAAAATTTGGTCAAATTACTGGTTAATAAATTGAAATACATTTTCAAACATAAAACTTTTAAAAACATTGAAAAACAGTTAGCCAAACGATTGTACAAATTATAAGCGACTGTCAGACGAAACGTTCAAGGATTATTTATTTATTGCCATTATTTATTTATTTATTTCTTATTATTTATTTCTTATTATTTATTCATATATTTCTTATTATTTATTTATTATTATTTATTAATTTATTTCTTATTATTTATTTATTGTTTATTTATTTATTTCTTATTATTTATTTTTTCTTGCGGTCAACGTTCTTGCGCTTACAGCGTATGTGTTGCTTGATCAACGTCAAGAAAAAATTAAGAAAACACTGAAGTTGAACAGCTTGCAATCCACACGTACCAAGAGATGGTTCAACTTCACCAAATTATCAAAAAAAATTGATTTTTCACACAACTAACCACCAACTAACTTCAACTAGCCCTCAAACGTACCAACAGTTGATTCAACTTATGACAGGTTGAACCAACTGTTGGTACGTGTGACGGCAAGCTGTTCAACTTCAGTGTTTTTCTTAATTTTTTCTTGACGTTGGTCAAGCAACACATACGCTGTGAGCGCAAGAACTTTGACCGCAAGAAAAAAATTAATAATAAGAAATTAATAAAGTTGTAATTTCCTTTAAGGCTAAGAGATCATGTTTTCTCCGGTTAGTGACAAAAATGTAAATGCCGAGGGTGGGATAAATAATAAATAAATAAATAATAAGAAATAAATAACTAATAAGAAATAAATAACTAATAAGAAATATATAAATAAATAATAATAAATAAATAATAATGACATTCGCTTATAATTTGTATAATTGTTTGCCAAACTGTTTTTCAATCTTTTTAAAAGTTTTATTTTTGAAAAAGTATTTCAATTTATTAACCAGTACTTTGATCAAATTTTTTTCTTTAGTTTTTTATTTTTCTGTAATTATATCTTCTTCCTTTAAAATTACATCAGTTGTTAGTAGCGCAAGGACATCCGAATTCACGTTGACGCTTCAACAATAGCTTTTAATTGAAGTTGAATGAAAAGTTGATTCAAAAGTTGAAACGTGTGAGGAGAACGATCAAATTTTTAATTCAACCCAAACGTCAAAAGTTGAATCAACTATTGGTACGTGAGGGCAGCATTATAAAAGTGAAAACATTTTTAGCGTAATAAAATTAAAACCCCTCTCTTGACAATGGCATTTTAACAACTAGCTGCTCAGCAACGACGCTTAGGAATAAGCCACTTTGCTCAAACTCGCCGAGGTTTCAATTTAAACATTTCTACTAATTTTTTGTTTTTATCGCAGTTAAATTCGTCTTAATTTTTGTAGAATGCGACGGCCTTGTCACTCTTATGTTTAAGCATTGTTGTTCATTTCACGCGCAAAAAATTGCATCTGTGTATTATTATATTTGGTTAGACAATCTATAAAGAAGTTTGCTCCAGTCACGAATTCTTGGAATTCATATGTTTTTTTTATTTAATCAAGACACCAAACTAAGTTCTTAACTCAGCATCCTGATTACGTCAGGATTAAACACGCCATGAACTGTCAAAAACTGCCCGTCACTGTTAAAAACCTTTAAATGAATTTGCCTTTATTTAAATTTTCAACGGAGTTGTTATGAGGGAAACACATAATACAATTTTCGCTAGATGTCGGTAGTATGAATCCTCAGTTTGCTTACGATTTTGCATCCATTTAAATTTGTATCACCTGTTGATCTTTTTCTTTTCGTACACCTTCTTGCCACCTTATTTTGTTACTGCTTCCCAGTTTGGAGTTTCCTCAATATAACATCAGTGACTAAGAAGTGACCTGTTAGAGTCCCTACTGATTTGTTGACCCGCACCCACTCAATTACCTTCATGACACCCTCCGACATTTTCATACATTTGGTAACAAGTCAGCAGTCCACAGTTTGTCAATAGTGTGGATCACTCTATGACATGTATACAAGTCGTCCATAAGTCACTATTCATCAGTGGGTCAGGTGATCAAGTCGTTTCCAAATGTAGTGACCTTGTGCCATGTTCTATATATTAACTTTAGTTGACTCTTCGTATGACCTCTAATTTATCAAAAAAATCTTGGACACATTTTTAACATAATGTGAAATGGGCACATGCACGTAAGCTCATACATACATGAATCCATATGTATAAGTATGTATGTATGTATATACAAACACATAATTCCCTGAAAACGTGAATCTTCTTTTATTCATTATCAAATATTTTTGTACTTAATTCTTAAGGAAATTCTACTGGCAATGTCTAAAAAGACAAATTTTCCAACTGGGTACTTGGTTTGAAATCAACTCGTGGCATGTAATATATCGTACCGGCGAGTCCTACAATTCTCCCATACATCAATGTTCACTCAGAGGTAAATTTTGAGTAGTGACTTCAGTAACCCGATTTGCTACCACCCGACTTATAATTTGTCCTGTCATAGCTCAAAATCTTGTCTACGTATACCTGAGGTATTTCGGATCTTATGGTAGACATTCTGTAGCAAGTATGCCAACAATTCCAACCCGTGAGGAACCTGTAATGTAATCAAGGGGTGCACGAAGTCGTCATTCTCTGAACCCTAGTCAGTAGTGCACAATAGGGGGGTCTCTCAAGCACAATACTCGGAGATAGCTCCTGTCTACAGCCTATATCCTTGCCTTTCAGCTAGGGTATCAACAGATCGGGCACAGCCTGAACTTCCACTAGTGATACCGGGAGACTGAAAGGGTTTGCAACTCCCGATAGCCCAGTTAAGCCTAGATTGAGTAACAATTAAAATGGCAATCTCTACCGGTCAAATGGATCCATAAGCAGGTTGAGTGAATCTCCACTGCCCAGAGACCGACACAAAAAATATGCCAAATGTCCTCAAAAATTGTGCCGATTGCAAAACCATTATGCTAAACTTGTCTTGATAGTCGTTTTTATAATTATGTGGCAAAAACACACAGTCACCCCCAGAAATATTTGCTCATCTCTTTGAAAATATAAACAGCGTCATATCGTATCTCTTTAACTTAAAAAGAAGTAGTAAGGTTGTAATTTTATACAACAAAAAATTGTTTAAATATTTCTGGAATTTCTACAGCATTGGCTTACTGCTCCAAAAGGTATCATTTTTTTTTTATATAAATCTTTGAAATTTATTATTTTGATTAAAATTTCTTGGAACATAATTTCGCAAGTTTTGGATAATTTATTGGGAGTCCGTTCCACTTATCTTAGAGACCTATGGTGAAATCGTATTTACTTCGAAATTCTCTTTATCGGGTATTTCTCTCTAAATGAACCCGTAGTTTTTCCCGAGTTTTATATCTGGGGTTTCGGCAAGAACTTCCAATCGGATTTAGACTATTCTACAAAAGTCGAACTGTCGTATCAGTATTTCCACATTTTTACCCCAAGTACAAAGGGTACGTTATACAACTAGGATTTACTCTTTATTTGAGATAGCATTTTGGCCAGGAAAGTCCGCAGGGGGGCCACTACCGAAATTATTTCCATAATTTGTGGTTTTTTAATATAGTGTTCTTCTTCAACCTACATTTTTTAATTTCACTTGATGATCGAAATAAAAGTGCGATGTTTTGTTCAAAATTATAACGAATCAATATAAATATCGACTTTGGTATTTTCTTTCTCAATGGCATCCCCAAATCGTGTTAGGTTATCCCCAAAAATTCCCAGCCAACTACTATTCATCCCCAAAAATATGTTTATCTATTACTAATATGACGTCCACATACAACTAAATCGTCGCATTATCGGGATTACAGTATTTTGTTCTTACAGAGTTTAACATTTTAATTAACTGTAGCTGCAATTAACCCTTTATGCCGTATTAAAATACAGTGGTATCTGCTGTGCTTGACGATATTTGATAGTAAAATTGTACGTTTTCTGTTATCCGAAATATTTTGTTTTGTGCCAAAATATGGCTCCACATTGAATGACAAGAACTAAATGCAATGATTAATAATAAATACGAAATATATAATTCTTATAAGTTCCCCTAAACAAAAAATTGACCTGGCAACTGTTTTAAATTTGTGATAGAGAGAGGGAGCGAGCCACGAATTTGTGGCTTCTATGGCGCCCTTTTTTTGCCTATAAGGTGGTACGGTCTAGTGCACATAATTGACCCAATTAAAAAAATTTCGGCAGACTATGTTGTATGTGGCTTAGGGTGGACCTTGTGTCGATATTTTGGTAGATGAGGGCTCTATTCCGTGCCTTTTTGAAAAAAAATGACAATGCCGAAAAAAAAATTAAAAAAAAAAAACATTAGGGGTTGCGCACGGGCCGAGAAAAAGGTCCACTTTGCCAAAATTAGGGGGGAAATTGCCATAGGTCATCAGGGGTCACCCGTAGGGGGGAAGAATGTATGGCCGACCCCCATTAACTTTTTACCGCCAACATTTCCCCCAAGACACCCACCCCCTATCTCCTCCCCTTAGGGGGGTCACCATACAAAAATGGAGGTTGCTCAGTATTTTCGAAAAACGCCATAGGTCATCAGGGGTCACCCCTAGGGGGGCAAAATATATGACCGACCCCCATTAACTTTTCATCCCCAACATCTTTTCCGAACAAACTTACCCTCTATCTCCACTCCTTGAGGGACTCCCCATACAAAAATAAATGAAGCTGTAATTGAGTAGTACTACTAAGCACTCTTAATATAATATAGTCAAATTAACATATTTTTGTTCGCTGATGGGTATTTCTTGCGGTAAGAATCGATAACATGTAGTAAATACTGTTTCTCTTCTTCGCCTTGACACAGTATTCTATTATAATCTTGTATCATTTTTACTCCTCTTTCGGCAGTGTCGTTCACAACGCGCAAGTTATTTACAATTCTACGACCTTCTTGATAGTCTGCGCGAGATTTCCAGGTTGCTGGATTTGCAAGAATGAAATCTTGCGATATTCCAAATCGTACAAATAAATTTTTGGTATTATGAGAGACGAAGTTGCTCAAGTCTTTAGCCAAGAATTCCTCATTCACATCTTTGAATTTCACCTCGATTTTTTTAACGCTGGTGCTTTTGATTACGACGCGAGGAGCTGGGGGAACCGGGTCGTCTTCTTCACCTTCTTCGTCTTCTTCATCTTCTTCGTCTTCTTCACCTTTTTGGTCTTCTTCATCTTCTTCACCTTCGTCATTCTCATTTTCTAGCAATGCTTGGGCCATTTTGGCCTTCAACTCATTTGAAACCTTGTCATCGAAAAAGGCAAGGGCTATGTGCTCATCGGCGAGATACCATAGGTGACCGATAAATTTCTTTATCATTACCCGAGATAAATCCTGGTCAACGGACTTGTACTCGACGATGTCCTTCAAAAACTTCCAATCTTGATTCGGCGCCTCAGCTGCTCGAGAAGAACCAAACCATGCCTTGACGTAAAGTCGCACCACAAAAATACAAACGTGTCGAATACCATTCAATTCACATACAGATAAGTGAAAAGTTCTCCGAAACAAAAACATCTTGAGGCTGTAAATGGCTTTTGCCATCCATCGAGCATGGGAAATGGAAATGGTAATTCTCAAGTTTTTCACCCAGAAACAAAAGAATTAATTGTAGCATTTCTTTGTAGTCATCGCGAGGGTGTTTCTACTTCAATTGATCTAAGCAAAACTTCTTTATGCCGACTTGGATTGCCACAGGAATTTTTCTGACGACTTGATCGTCTATCAAGCCAGAATGGAATGGTTTAACCTTTACAGCGTCCCATTCCTGTTTGAAACGGTCAAAGCAAGGAACGCCTGGTGCACTGGTCTTTCCCATTTTTGTCTCAAAAACTTCCCTTAGCACCAGTTCGTATACGTGGTGTCTGCAAGGTAAATATAAGATTTCTCTCTCCAACAGCCGCTCAAGAGCAACTGCGGCTCCGGAGAATGGGCCACTGTTCGTTGATGTCGTGTCGAAAGAAAGTCCTTGTATTCGATGTGTCATATGCCAAGATGCCAACAGTTGATAAACGGCATGTGCTATTCTCCGGCCTTTTCCTTTCCCATCTTCTACTTTGGGAACTCCAAGAAGTTGTTCTTTTTCTCCGTACGAGACAATTACCGGTAGACGGTCCACCTTCTTTGTACCCACAAAATCCAAAACCATTTTGCCATCCCAATGGACTACGAAGGATTTAGCTGCGACAAGCTGGAGATGAATGCCTATGTACCTGATTCAGCACGTGTGCGTTTCAAATTTTTCAAGACTTTCCAAACAATGACCACTCTTGAATATTGGTGGAATTTCTGTAAAAAAATCAAAAAAAATCAAAAAAATCTCGATATTGTGCAACTGTAAATACATAGATTTTCAGTATTTTTGTATGGGGAGTCCCTCAAGGAGTGGAGATAGAGGGTAAGTTTGTTCGGAAAAGATGTTGGGGATGAAAAGTTAATGGGGGTCGGTCATATATTTTGCACCCCTAGGGGTGACCCCTGATGACCTATGGTGTTTTTCGAAAATACTGAGCAACCTCCATTTTTGTATGGTGACCCCCCTAAGGGGAGGAGATAGGGGGTGGATGTCTTGGGGGAAAATGTTGGCGGTAAAAAGTTAATGGGGGTCGGCCATACATTCTTCCCCCCTACGGGTGACCCCTGATGACCTATGGCAATTTCCCCCCTAATTTTGGCAAAGTGGACCTTTTTCTCGGCTCGTGCGCAACTCCTAATGTTTTTTTTTTTAAATTTTTTTTTTCGGCATTGTCAGTTTTTTTCAAAAAGGCACGGAATAGAGCCCTCATCTACCAAAATATCGCAAAAATTTCATTTCAAGGTCCACCTTAATGTGGCTACCCTATAGTAGCACGTAACATTTTAACATATGAAACATTTTCAAATAGTCTAACAAGTACTAGTATTCGGTTTGAAGAGCTGCAGTAGTATACGGCTAATAATGTATATAAGATATTTAAAATTAAAATAGGTAATGAACTGTATTGTCTACCTCTAATCCACTGAAGTTTTTCAGTTACATTATAAATTAATTTTTACAAATAAAAAATTTGCTATCACCTAAATTTAACGCCATTTAGTATTATGTTTTCGAGTTTATATGTTTTGGAGCAACTCAGACAAGAATCTGAGATACTAAATATTTCTGGCACAAAAATATCAGTCAGCGGAGGGTGTGAGGAAGAAGGGGGGCTGTCTGTAGGTCGGGTACCTCTTGATCGAACTAAGAGTTTGGTTTCCTCACGAGATGTTTATTCGTACAATTTCAAATTTGCTTTCCCAAACATCCATTTCCATTTTTATGTTCTCCGGGCTCGTAATGGATCTGCCAAATAGCAATTCCACTGATTCGACTTATATGTTTTTACGGGTTGAGTGATTCGCCTTTTATGTTTTTACGGACTTGTAATGATCCGTCAAATCGCAATTCCACTGATTCGTTTTTTTATGATTTTACGGATTCGTTACGAGTTCGAAACGGATCCGCATCCGTTTTTGTGCTCATTGCCTTTTATTGTGAACTAACTCAACCTTAAAATGGGATATTATACCTAGCAATATGTCAAAAACGACTTTTTGCGAAAAAGAACTTTTTTATTGTTGAATATGAATCTTTGGGGACTCAGAAACAATATCTATTCCACGAGTTTTTTTTTTTAATTAGTTGTATTTCAAAATATAACACAGTTTAACCATTTTCGTGGGCTTAAAAATTAAAAAAAAAAAAAAACTGGAATTTTTTACAATAAACTGGGTTAGTAGCCTTTCATTTAAGATGAATATTTCATTCGTACACTGAGAGAAAAAAAATTATTATAATAATAAGTGGTAAAGGTAGATTTACGACTTTTTCATTTAAAATGGCACAAAAACGTCTAAAGATTTTTGGACAAAATTTAATATTTCTCGTTTAGAACCTTAAAATCTAAAATTCCACCAAGGCGCTTCACGTCACAAAGCTTAGTTTGGACGTTATGAGTTGAGGAAGGTAAAAAAGCAAAAAATTTTGGATTTTTTCCATTTTTCTTGAAGTTTTTTCAATTTTTTTTCCAAACGAAACATTGTACTGCGAAGCGCCTTGGTAGAATTTAAGATTTTAAGGTTCTAAACGAGAAATAGAAATTTTGGCCAAAAATCTTTAGCCGTTTTTGTGCCATTTTAAATGAAAAAGTCGTAAATCTACCTTTACCACTTATTATTATAATAATTTTTTTCTCTCAGAGTACGAATGAAATATTCATCTTAAATGAAAGGCTACTAACCCAGTTTATTGTAAAAAATGAAAAAATTCCAGTTTTTCGGATATTAATAAAATTACAGGAAAAAATTCGTAATCAGTTGAAAAATCAATGACAACAAGAACACCCTATAATTCACATATCATGTAATTGAGGGCCACCCTAATGAGCATTTCAGATAGCCGAATGTATCCCCAAATCAGTACATATAATTTGGTACATATATCTTTAAATTGGAAAAACCACTTTTTTTGACATATTGCTAATTATACCACAAGATACCTATAAATTTGCTGTAGAAATAGATTTTTGTGCCGTCTGCAAACAATTTTATATTTTTGAATATTTTACTGAAAGGAAAAAAAAATTGGAAAATTGTTGGGGAAATTTTGCTACACGGCACACAAAAATTATACTAAACCAATACAAATGATGCCAACATGGTAACACTGGAGACAATTATGGCAAAATGACACATTGTGGAAAAATGGCACAATCTGGTGTTTAACGGCCCATTCGGAACTGTTTTGGTACACTTTCATAGTTCCCACCAGGGTCGTACGCAGGAATTTATGTACCAAAAATAAATTCAAAAAATATGACTTTTTGAGGTGAGCTCAAATATACCGGGTGGCCCATATTCGACGGACCCATCTGGCAACGCCATAACTTTTGACAGAGATGTCAGATCGCTTAATGACATACCGCGTTTGAAGCGTCAGTCCAAGCAGATTTTTACCATGCAACAACACACGCCACGCGAGCGCTCTGAAATAGTTGAAATTTACATTCAACAGAACAAGTCAATTGTGAAAACTCAACGTGCTTTTAAAATATTAAAAAATGTGAGAAGTGCGCCTTCTAAGAACACCATTAAGCGTTTATACGAAAAATTTTCGACTGGTGAGGCTCTTTCTAATCCGAAGAGGCCAAATAAAAGTCGACCAAGGCGATCGGCCGAGAATATCGCTGCCGTACGAGCCAGTGTTGAGAGGTCCCCAAGAACATCCCAAAAACGCCGTTCTCAGCAGTTGGGCATGGCTCGGTCCACTTTACAACGGATTATTCGCGTTGAATAATTGAAACAAATTAAATGATTAAGATTGCCAACCGCCAAATTTTTATTTTTTTAAAAAAAACATGGGTCCGTCGAACATGGGCAACCCTGTACATATAGTATATTATTTTTTTTGTTCAGCCCATAAAATTTAATTTCTACATATACCGAAATTTAATTTGCATTACAAGTAAAAAAAAGCCGAGGCACAGACAACGCAAATCCAGTTTGGATAGCGTTTCAAAAATAAACTCCGTTAAATATAGAAAAACACACATAACAATTTAAAAAATTAAAAAAAAAACAGATAAATTACAATTTTCCAAAAAATTTTATTTTGGAACCTCGCTCTGCGGACAGGCATGGTTCCCACAAATGTTTAAAATTTTAAAAGAAATCTACTTGGTTTTATTTCTCTGCTATCGTGACAACAGTATCAATGAATGTAGTTGTTTTAACCTACAAGATAAATTTTGTCAATAGCCCTGACGATTATATATTGGCAAATTTATCACATACATTTTACTAAAGTACGTTCAGTACATACATATGTAATGGTTGATTTTATGTGAATATTTGTAGATTTTCTTCATATCCAACACATCTATAGGAACATTGATTTTTTACTTTATTGTACTATAACCTTGAGTTTTGGTACTGCATCTGAAAAATTTCATCACTGTCAGTTTTTTTTGTAATTGTTTCTCACTATGATATATGGTGTCACTCACAAAAGTTGGAGGGCTGGTAAGGACATTACAAGCGTATGCTTGAACGTAGACCTCTCTTATACCAAATTTCGAAATCATAAGAGGAGTTTATAACCGAGGTTTGGTAATTCTTGATCACGCAACCAATGTCTTTTATAATATTGCCGGCATCAAGTGAGCATCAGCAAACAAAATTAAACGAGTTAAGTGCTAAAAGTAAAAGTTAATAGTAAAGTGAGTGGTTAGAATTGTGTATAGATATAATTGAAGAGTGATCGAAGTAACTATAATAGTGCATTATAATTTATTCTTTATACCGAATTGGCTATTTGTTTTAGCAATTGGCGAGTACAGTTAAATTATTGTTATGCGTAGCGGCTACAGTATTTAGAGTACGAATTATGAACACATAATAACCAGGTAATTTGGGAGACTTTAGAAAAGTTTGTTATAAAGTGACTAAGTGCGTAATTCCATTAGGAACTATCGACGGAGTTAATCCATAATTTGACTTCTATCGAGTCCATTTTGGCAGAACTAACACGAATTTTATTGCACTTGACCAGAGACGTAACCTTTGTGAAAGCAGTCCGTCGGTTGGGACAACTAGTCTATTGAAACCTATTTAGGTTATAATGGCAAGTGTGTAATCGTATCTGCATCACATCAACCGCATCTAGCGTCTTGTCCCAATTGGCTGGAGACGTACAGATGACCTATTAACACCCAAATAGCAGTTTCTGCAACGATTGAATTTAAACCGAGGAATTTCAGCAGCTTGCATATCAGACGCATAACCTTAATCTGTTACCCCTATTTTTTATATACTATGTATATTTTTTTATCCAAAAATGGAGTCAATAGGGTAGAATTTACCATTTCTAAAATCCCTTAAATCGGTTACGGTTATATTTAATTTCTAATTACCCAAATTCCTAACCTAGTTAGCTAAAACTTTACGAAACTAATCGAAATTGAATTTAAGTTTCCGAAATTGGTTGTTGTTGTAATTTAAATAAAAAGAGACAACAAAATATTTATATTCCCTAAATGTGGTTTATTAAAACTAAAATTTTAGAATTAAGCTAATTTATTTATTAAGCTTATCTATGTAGCTATCATCACAACATTTAAGAAGTATCTCAACATTTTATCCTTAAGAAGCATCTTCAAACTCTCACCATATTACACCCATGGTAGAGTGAGAAGGTAAACTCGGTAGACAGCTGATTTCAATTTTTTCTCATTGTTTGGTTGGCCGCTTCTGTCAGATTCAAAGGTTTTGTTTTTGTACTTTTCTGTTTACATTTATTTGTTGGTATACGTATGTGTTGCCTTTGACATGAAAAGAGCCCAAAAAACACAAAATGCCTGTTGTTCTTGCCCAAAATTGTTGTTGTATCTACTGCGACTACTTGGTATTTTTACTATGATTACACCGTTTGATTTTTAACAATTATTTTCCGCGCTCCTTCTCCTAAATCTATCATTGTTATGAATTTGAAATGAAATAAATAATAACATGAAGCAGTAGACCTGTACCTCGTTGCTGTAGTTCACGAATCTAAAAAGTTTTCACATTAAGCATGAAACAAAAAATTCCATTGTCTCCACTTAAAAAATAAGTTTTAATTTCTTAAAAAACTGTTTTGTAGAAACAATATCAGCATATCGCACCGTTTTAGTTTGTGAGTATTTTAGTTTGCTGAGCACAGGCATACTGTTCCTAAAGCGGTTCATATCGTACCACTAAAGTTGTTTTTCTTTTCTTGTATCTTTCCGTCACTAGATCAACTGTATCTTTTGCACATAAAGGGGTTTTCAATAAGAGCGCTACAAAAGTTTTTTTTTAAATAAAACAAAAGCGGTTTTAGATACCAATGGATTTTTTATTCCTGTGAAAGTACGTTCGATGCCATTATTTATGGAACTCGATTTCTTTTGCATGGCCACCACGGGGACTCTTGCAGAAGTCCAGACGCTGAACCCAATTTTCGACGGTTTTCAAGCATAAATCGGCCGATACTGCTGCAATTTCACGTTCGATATTCGTACGAAGTTCATCAATCGTCGCTGGCTTGTTGGCATAGACCATAGACTTGACGTAGCCCCACAGGAAATAATCTAACGGCGTCAAATCGCACGACCGAGGCGGCCAATCGTCTGGGCCATTTCGTGAGATAACAAGTTCACCAAACTTGGTTTCCAATAAATTCGCTGTGTGGCTTGTGGCGCCGTCCTGTTGGAACCACATGTCCTCCAAGTCCATATTATCCAATTGGGTTCAAAAATATTCGGTTATCATTGAACGGTAGCGATTGGCATTCACAGTAATGTCCCGGTCTTGATCATCACGGAAGAAGTACGACCCAATGACGCCGCCGGCCCATAAACCGCACCAAACCGTAATTTTTTCGGGATGCAATGATGACTCATGGATTACGTGTGGATTGCTGTCTGACCAATAACGCATATTTTGCTTATTGACGAAGCCATTCAGCCAGAAATGAAATTCAGATATTGGACGTAGCGCTCTTAAAGTTGAGGCCACTTACTTCAAATTTAGTTGGTAAATTTTAATAATTTTGACTCGTTGTTGGCTCGTATATCTTACTGAACAGAAATGTCAAAAGATCGGGAAAAAATATGGCGTCGTTTGCTGTCCCTATCGATTTACTTTTGTAGCGTCTCTGTTGAAAAACCCTTTATGTACGTTGTTTTTTGATTATTTAAAACACAGTACCTCGTTTCTGTACTTCTCGAATAGAAAGAGTTTTCACATTAAGCTTGAAACAAAAAATTCCATCATTTCTCGATTTGTGAGTGAAAAGTGTTTCTGCATATCAATGCGAAAAGAGGCAACACCGACTGTCACGTAATAAAAAAATATAAAATGTCAAGTAATAAAAAAAATATAAACAAACAAAATAAGCTAGTGCGAAAAAGAACAATAAACAGAAGTTTTTTAAGGGATGCATTTTTTTGGAATTGTTGCAAATTCCAAATTAGTTGACACGTAATCAACAATATTTTCTTTTTAATTTTTTTTGTAATATTTAGGAACAATTAATTGATATACATAACAAAAATATATAATTCTTATTTTCTCCATTTAAAATATAAATTCTTAATTACTTAAAAATCCTTTTTGTAGAAACAATATCAAAATCTCGCACCGTTTCAATTTGTGAGTATTTTTGACGTTTTCAATTTCAATTTTTCGACTCCCTACTTTTTAGAAACAGGGTTTCTCGCATTTTTCCAATAAGAATGAAAAAAACAGTACGTCACAGAAAGTTTCCGCAAAACAAATGCTGCTGTTCTGGAGGTGTCGATTAGCCATGCTTGAACTACATACCTAACTACTCCGTACATGACTGACCCTATGGTAAGCGAACCACCGAGTAAAAAATGTGTGCGCACATGCTCTCACTGACCCTATGGTAAGCGAATGCCGAACCACCGAGTAAAAAAAATTTCTGCGCACATGCTCTCATTTTGTGATGCTACCAGCTATATTACGCTCTATTATTCTCTCGTTGCTTGTTCGCTCTGCCAGTGCTTTAACAGAAGACTTTTGTGTCTAGTGTGCTTCCTCCCTGCAGTTTTAAAAGTAGAAATTGACTCAAAATCGTTAGGTATTTGGCTAAAGATAAATTGACTAGTGAATCCAAATGCCACAAGTTATGCAATAGTTCGCCTTATGACTCTCAAGCTGTTGATTTACTTCTTAACTTTGTTCTTTGTGTCGATACAAATTTGTTTGCTCTTGATGAAAGAGATTAATATTCTTACTCTCATATTCCCGTAAAGCATTTCAATGTTTTGTGCTCATTAACGATTTCATTAGATACAAGTATTGCAACGATAGATATGTTCAAATCAATTTTTTTCGAATGCAACAAATAACTGTACCGTTATTCCAAAGAAGATAAACAAGAAAAAACATTTTTGGCTTCACTATTAGTTTTTTGTGTTGGCGTCAGTTGCAATTGGAAGTTCGCGGTCAGAAAATGTGTAATTTGAAGCAAATAAATAAATATATAATAATATAATAAAGTCTCAAACAACTGGAAAATGTTTACTCCGTACTGGTAGGTAATATAAATTTAAAATAATATAATATATTTTGTTTTCAGATTATTTTATCACTTTTACAGAATCCATACCAATAAACACGAAATTCCCTGGGTCGGCGGAAGACCAACTAAGTAGAGCTGTTCAGGTTAAAACCTCTGTTCCAAAGAAACAAACAGCTGATAGCTGTAGAGTCTTTAGTTTTGCCTTTCAGTTTTTTTTATCTTTTTATTAAACGTATTTTTCATCTTTTTAGTTTATATTCTTATGAAAAGCGAAGAAACAAAAAAGTCATTGATGTTAAGTACTTTTTGGTTTTATCTTTAAGTTTTTTATCTTTTTACGAAGCGTGGAATTTAATTTTATTTTATTGGAATTTATTTTAAGTTTAAATTATAGTTTTTAAATGAATTATTATAATTTTAAGTTTTCATTGTTAAATAAATAAATATTTTTTCTCCAGTCTTTTCATTATGGAAATATCATGAGTGGAATAACTGGTACATTAGGAGCAGAGGAATCGTTGTTTTGTGCTGACCGGTGATTTCATCGGATAATCTTCATTAATCTTTTTGTTATGGCAACAGTATCAGTGAACTCGTACATCACATGTTGTTAGTGAAATCATTAGTGAAAGGTTATGCACAAGATGACAATTGGCTACCGCCAATCTCATCCCCATGTTAAATTCGTTAGTCAAAAGCATTGCTGGTAGTCTGGCGGGTAGTTAGTGGTAATTCTTGGTAGTTAGGGAAATCACTAAAGATTCGTTAGCTACGTCGACTGCAGGGCTGCGATGCGATTAATTGCGGTTGCGGGGGTACCCCTGCTGTTAACCGAAATGTTTTCATTACATATGTATGGATGTGTGTGTCCACATGCATTTTCTTGTTTTTTTGACGTAGAATACGTCTTACCTTACGGTATGAGGAGTCATGTCAGGTTTTTATTGTTGTAATCTTTATTTCATTGAATTTGAGGAAACGGCTAGATGAATTTTTTTTTAATTTTTTTTGTAGGTAAATGAAGATATTATCTTTCGTTTGATATACATTTCATATTGGTTGATATCTTCCTAATATTTAAATTTCTCAATTGAAAATTGTTTAAACACATACACTCAAACATATGTGTGGTGTTTGGTTGAGTGTTTTTGGTTGCTCAACATTGCTTAGGAACATGTATCTAGTAAAAAGTAAGACATAAGACACGATAAGACAGAAAACATATACATATAACAACAAATGATAAATAATATTTATAAGCAAATGAATTTATTGTTGTATATGTTTTCTGTCTTATCGGATGGCGTATTCTACGTTAAACTTAATGGCCGTGTCTCTGACACAGCTTGCAGGGACAGTCCGTGGCCGAAGGCCTCGGACAACTGTCTGCTGTAATTTTTTTCCCCTATGAATTTTTTCGTTTTCAGGCTATGTATGAGTGTTTGAAAGAGTATTTGTGTGCGAGTACCGTTTGTTTTCGTTTTGCTTGCTGCTCTTTCGCAATGATCGAAAACAAATTAGCCAGTTGAGCTAATTTGTTTAATCAGTACAGTTTAGAGGAGTCAAGTGCAAATATAAAGTGGAGTATTTCTTGGTAGGTATTATTAAATTCATTGTAATGGGAGTTAGGTATCAATTAACTAATTACTTTTGTTTTTTTCAGATGCAATCAATTTGGTCGATGGGACTGGGTCAGCTGAGGAACAACTCCGAAAGGCTTTGCAACTTCAGAAGAAGCCATACTTGAAAAACTCCAGCTGCAACAAAACCAAAAATGAAAACAGCAACAACATCAATTGTGAATTATTAAAAATGAATAAATAAATGAAAACTAACTAATAATAACTAATATAATATAATATAAAAATTGAACTTCAAATTATATTAAAGCTATTACCTGTGTACCCCCTCTTTTCATGGGGACCCATATTCACTAGTTCTTCTTGGTACTCATATCACCACCCCTAGTATGTGTAAATGTGTACCCCCCTTTTCATGGGGCCCCATATTCACTAGTTCGCGGTAAACGATGTGGTGGCGATTGACCCTTTTTGCGGACATTTCATACAAACAACGAAATTATGAAATGCATTGCTTAGGGTTGGCAAAGTAAGTAGAGGTGGTTCCCTAGTAAGTACTTATTTCAACTGGTACGAACTAGTGCCCAGTACTAGAGGGATGTGAGAAACGATTTTTTGTACCGATTCGTAGCGTTTTTGTTTCAATTCACATGTTCCATGTGGAAACTTTTTCGATTCGAGGACTACAGAAACGAGGTACAGGACTACAAATAAATGGCGCCCAACGTGGGGCCCGAAACGATAGAACTTTCAACTTCTGCTGCATTTGCAACAAACTTGGGAAACATAAACTATAATATCTTTTGATTGTTTTGGTAACCTCAGAATAATATCTAATCATTATTTTTTTTAAATTAATTTTTTTGTCAATTTATTGAAGTATCAGTTCATTATTGTGTATGTTTCTTGTGGTATAAGTACCAAGAACGAAATATCGTTAATTCATAGATGGAAGTATTGTCTTAAGATATCGTGTGTCTTTGGTCAATCCACTATGAAATTGCTGTATATTCGCTCCTTTTTGTAAAGTGAATTGATATTAAGAAAAAATAGTGTACCGAAGAAAGCTTACGATTAGCTTACGAAATTATGACTGTTGTAGAATGGAAAAACTTTCTCAAATGTCCACTTTTCTTTGTACAGTATTCAAATTGTTGGTTCTGTCATAATATTCTCAGTCATTATCTACACTATTCATTGAAAATTGAAATACTATTATTGCAACCTTTTTTATTGAAACCCGAAGTTTTACTACAAATATTTAAATTTGAACATTTTTGAAATTTAAAGACAAAGCTTCTCAGAATACCGTTCGGAACCGGTGTAAAATTGTAGGTCCCATTCAGTGATTGTACAACTAAACACCGCACAGCTCGCTGATTGTGAGAAGCTCTCCCCAATCCCTTCATGGGATATAATGGAAAACCAAGGGGGGGGGGGCTTTTCACCATAGTAGTGAGACCTTACTATTATGATTAGACCCGAAATCGATGAGACCTTAGTTTCAACCCAATGCGGTTATATTTTTCATCGGGAATACATTATGCGAGTTTTAATATCACAAATGCATGTGCTGTTTGTTTCAAGTTGTGTCGCCAAACGACACTTAAAACTTGTAATTTCTGGGTGGCATATCTTGTTTAGTGATGCCCTGACTATACTTACACAAAGTTTACGTGGCGACTTCGATATTTTATGCCGACATATCCACCTACTTTTTAGAAACAAAGCTCTACATTGGTACTGGCGACAGCATAGGACCGCTCCAAGACTAGATTGGAATTCGCTTTGCCGAGAATTGGGCAACCAGTTTCGTGATAGGCGAACAGATTACGACTTTCTCGATCAATTGCGTGTTCGGAAACAGAAAGTTGGAGAACGATTTTATGCATTTTATGATGCAATCCTAAAGATAACCGATCGGCTACAGTCACCACTACACGAATCTCAAATGGTAGAGATTTTAAAACGAAATCTTCGACCAGCAGTTCGTAAAGACATTTTCCATTTTTATATTAGTTCAGTATGTCTGAGTTTACACTTGCAACTTTAAGTTTTCAACTTTGAAAAACTCTGCTGCAGCTCTTTACGATTCTCTTTTGAAGCTGCAATATGTGTTTACACGTGCAACTTGTCCGCGTTTGAAATTGTGAAAATCTTGTGTTCAATGTTGTTACTTCTGGCATTCGTACATCATTTAGTGTTTGGTTTTTTAGTATTTAGTGTCATCAATTTAGTGTTTGGTTTTTTAGCGAATTAGTTCAAATTGTTAATTTAATTCAAATAAAAACAAGTTTTTTATCTCATTCGCTATTTTTTCCCGCAACTACAGATGCAAAAAGCCGTGAAACGCCGATGGTAAATAATGGGATTAAAACTTTTGTTTTCATTTGCATTAAACATTTTTATATTTCTTTAGACGGAGTTACACTTTTTTTAACAAATTACTTCGGCTTCGCTACACTTTATTACAAATCACTATTTTATTTTATTTATTTATTCACACCGCGTCGTCAACCATAAAAAGAAACAACTTTTAAAGAAAAACGTCAAATTATTCTACAGCCAACTTCACTGCGAAAGAAAACAAAACGGAGTTGCAAAGCACTTGCTACTTTTCCCCCCTCCGTTCTTCTTACCTCTCTCTCCTAAAAACTCAAGAACGTCGGCAGAGTTTTTCAAAGTTGCAGACCTAAAGTTGCATGTGTAAACACAGACTATCCAAATTAAAGGAATTTGTGAAAAAGCACAAAATTTTAGAAGACGAACTAAATCCAAATCCTAGGCCAAATAGAAATATGGTGGCTCGAAGAAAATTTCAGAATTGGAAACACATGGAAAATGAAGTAGATGAAATTAAAGAGATTATATGTTGGAATTGTATCATCGATACGATGAATGTATGGTTGAAAGAAGAGTGTTTTGTTATGGGTGCGGTTCATCAAATACTTATAAAACGAATTGCTCAAAGTTCAACAGATTTTCAAAAAAAAAACTGCCAGTCCTTTGGTGTAACTAAATGTAAAATCAAGTCGATGTCAAACAGAACAATTCTGAAAATACAAACAACAATTTGAAGTCAAATAATTCTGATATTCCAAGTGAGTATAACTTGATAAGAAGCCGTATTTCACTGTGTGTAATTTTTTAAGTCATGGCAAAATAACCATATACGGACAACACTACGTGATAAAAGTCTAAAAAAAAAAAGACCCGTGTTTCCCAATTTTTCCCAAAGTCATGCACTTTTTTTTTATGGGCCGCCAAAGATTTGGGGCCTCGGTATCATTTTCGTAAAAATGTGATCATTTTCTCAGGCTCATATCTTGCCGTTCAGACTTTCGATTTACTCTCTGAGGCAAAGTTTGCTCATAAAGAACAAAAATTGCGGACATATAAAATCAAAAAAACTTCACCTTCCAAAAAACTTAAAAAAATTCGAATTTTTTTACCTTTTCCCGTGTTCAGGTCCATAGGTAGCAAACCGTTCAAAATTCAAGGAAACAATCAACTACAAAAATTTACCTAAGATCTCAATAAACAAATTAATGATGATTCTTAACACTGTTTAGGTAGCACGCAAAAGTGAAAAATTTGCCGAAAATTTTTTAATTTAATTTTTTTTACCTTTTTCTCCTGTTCAGGTCCATAGGTAGCAAAAAATTAATTATGCCTGGCCAGAACCATGTGTTTGTCCAAGGGTTAACACCGTTTAGGTAGCGCTTAGGTATCACGCGATCATGCACCGACAGCAGCAGCACAGGCAATGCAGTAAGCTCAGCACACGCAACAAGGGACGCAGCACACAATATAAAAGCGACACGACGCTCACATCGAGGCATTACACAGCGCGACGTCAACGAGAGCTCAGCGGTGAAAGTTATAAAGTGAAAGTGAAAGTAAAAAAAGTGAAAGTGCTACAGTATAATTCGCACACAACATTGGCAACTGACAATTTCAATATGCAGTGTGAAAATATTGATTTATTTTGCTACGTTTGCGGTCATCAAACCAGAAAAAAAACATCTACAAGATTTCAGAAGGAAAAGAATCTTTTAACTAGTGAATTCAAAAGAGCATATACATTGTTTTTCGACGAAGTGGACTTGACCGGTGAAAATTACACACCTAATACAGTGTGTCGCCAATGTTATAACAATCTCATGGCATGGTTGAGTGGAGGCAGAGGTACTATGAAGTATTGTAAGCCGGTAAACTGGATTAATCGCACAGGTGATCATGATGCAACCAGTTGCTATGCATGCGTAAATTACACATGTCGTCTAAATCGACATTCTGAGAAGAACAAAATTTATAAAGCAACTGCAACAGCCACACTACCAGTGCTTGCACCTGAAAATTTTGTATCACCAAGGCCGCCAATAATAAATAAAAAAAAAATGATATTAAAAAACGGTGTTAAGAATAATTCCCAGGAAGTTTATATGTTCTAGAAATTTGTTTATTGAGATCTTAGGTAAATTTTTGTAGTTGATTGTTTCCTTGAATTTTGAACGGTTTGCTACCTATGGACCTGAACACGGGAAAAAAGGTAAAAAAATCGAATTTTTTTAAGTTTTTTGCGATTTTGATCTGGAAGGTGAAGTTTTTTTGATTTTATATGTTCGCAATGTTCTTTATGACAAGAGCTACAACTTTGCCTCAGAGAGTAAATCGAAATTCTGAACGGTTTGCAAGATATGAGCCTGAGAAAATGATCACATTTTTACGAAAATGAATCCGAGGCCCCAAATCTTTGGCGGCCCATAAAAAAAAAGTGCATGACTTTGGGAAAAATTGGGAAACACGGGTCTTTTTTTTTTAGTCTTTTATCACGTAGTGGTGTCCGTATATGGTTATTTTGCCATGACTTAAAAAATTACACACAGTGTTTGTTAATGAATATGTTTGGGTATGATCGATACGGGCGCTACAATATCCTGTTTTGGTTCGGACTATGCTAAAAGATTCTTGGATGAAAATAAATTCAAATGGGATAGATTTAAAATTTACTTAAAAACAGCTGATGGTATTTTAACTAGGGAACCAGTGTTGCCAGTTTAGCACTTTAAGTGTAATTCTAGCTTTGTTTATTTTTGGCTTCTGCACTTTTCTTTTGAAAAAACATTTTTTGCAAACTTTTGACTTTTCTGGCTCCATTTTTAGCATTTTTTGTCGATAAATTGCATTGGTATAATGTAAGACTGGTTTTCAGAACTGAACTGTGAAATAATGCTTATTACCAAACAGGTATTGTAACATATCTACTTATTGAATTATCACGGGTGTCGATGTTAAATATGTATGTACTTTAGTTCGCATTTAAAAAAACCGTTACTACAAAACTATGTTGGTCCAGACTTCTTATTAATTTCATTAATTCTGATGCACGGATAACATGATCCTAAAAAAATAAATTTGGTGGTTTGTGAATTTTGCCTCAAGTTTAGTGCTGGTCAAAATGAAACCGACGATCCAACCGCATAATTACTTTAATGAGTTTAAAAAACGAAAACAGCTTTTATTAAAGCGGTTACTTGGTTAACGGCTTTTGAGTTTACATGGTTAATAATTTCAAATTTGAATACGGCTTTTTAATTTTAGTCTTGAAATGATATACATTTTCTAATTTAAGTATGGGTTTCGTTTATAAAATTTTAAACCAAAATGTGCCACTTAATCTAAGTTATTAATTTTACATATGAATTTAAAATTGTTATTTTTCAACCTTTGATAAAACAATTTATTTTAAATAAATATAATTTTAAAATAAAGATAAAACTCGAGTACGTGCTTAAAATTTTAATACACATAGTATTATCCGATGCCGTTTTTATAAGCCAATTCAAGAAACGAAATTTAAGAAAAAAAACTAGTATAGAACCTAGTACAGAAAACTAGTACAGAAATTTCAGTCGGGTGAACCGACTTAAATGTAGCCTCAACCTTTGTTACGAGTTCCGTTAAAAAATTTTCATATTTTTGTTTTGACAGCCGATCAACTTAATGTGTTGTGTATTTGGGGTATTTATCATGACTACAAGGTAATTGTCCTCTCAACATTTGTATGGGAGGTTCGAAAATGATTACCAAAATCATTTGCAATTACTCAGTGGCTTTTGAAAAATATTGCCCAGTACCAAATTTCACTAAGATTGATTTTGGTTTACGGGAGATATCGTGTCGACAATCCTGAAAGCCGTCCATATTTTGTATGGGAGTCACATAAATGGGTGTAGCAAAATCACCCTTGTTTTTAAATGAGTGAGTGGCGGTTTACGAAATGAAGCCTAATGCAAATTTCACTAAGGTTGGAAGTATTTTACACGAGTTATCATATCGATAACTCGGACGGCCTCCCCGATTTTGTATGGGAGGGCGTTGTGACGTCGCCAATTTTCTTCAGTTAAGTAAAAATTAAAGATTATTTTGCAATATCTGATTTGAAGTTAATCACATACACTAAATACTAAATATATTGATTTGTGTGGGAGGTATCAGAAGGAGTGTGGTCATAATACCCATTTTCTATCCCTAACTAAGTTTGGGTAAATAAATGCCAATGACAAAGTCTTATTGTGATCGTTAAAGAGGTTTACGCCAGTTACCGTGTTGACCACACTTGCCAGTCAGACAGACGGGCACGGCAGTCTTAAAGAGTCCCAAAACGAATTTAGAGGTGCAATGGTTAGTGTCCGCGGCTCTTGTACACGAGATCCTGGGTTCGAACCCTGCTCTGACCACCTTAAAATTTCGCATAGTGACCGCGAAACTATCGAGTATATAGCCATGAAAAAGCTTCTCAAAATACCGTTCGGAATCGGTGTAAAACTGTAGGTCCCAATCGGTGAGTGAAAACTGGAAAGCGCACAGCTCACTGATTGTGAGAAGTTCTCCCCTGTCCCTTCATGGGATGTAATGGGCAACCATGTATTTATTTATTTTAATATGACTCATTCTCTGCGTTACAGTTGTCCGTATCAAATGACATATGCCCCCATCCCTCGAATATGTATGGTATACGAAATTTTATTTTTTTTTATCGAATTTGCCGCTGTGCCCGCAGTACTACAATTTTTGATTGTTTCAGTTAGTCATAATTGACTAACAACCCTGTTTTATATATTCTCACTTTGCTTGTGATGTAAAAACAAGATGAACAATAACCGATAGACCGAACTTAATTTTTTTTATTTAAATGCGACAATGCATTTTTCCAAAAGTTTAAACATTACTGGAAAGAACTATTTAATAAAAAGATCACTTAATATTTGCAATATTCATAAATTTGCAAGAAGTGTCAAAAAATCATATTGAATTGGATTTCAGTTTTGGGTAGTCGAATATAAAACAATAGGTTGTAGTTTCAATGTTTTGATTTTATATACATCACTATATAAACCAAAGGTTCATTTTGGTTAAAAATTGGAACGAAACTATTTGGTTGCTTAGCCGGATAATGTGACACTATAAACGCTGCAAATATAAACAAAGTAATTCCAATTGTTTATATCGCATACATATTTAAGTACGGCACTCATGAAATGTTAAAAAAAATTATTTCTTTTGTGTATTAATGCGAATAATATAGCCTTAAAGAGGGGTTAAATGTTAAAAAAATGGCGACGTTAGAGAACTCTTAACAGAGGAATTTTTACTAGCGTGAAGTTAGCCCACCATTCTAGCCCACATATTTCGATGGTGGCCTAACTTCATAGTAGTGTGAAATTGGCCCACCTTTAAATTTTATTGTATTTAAATCAAACCAAGCATATAAATATCATTGTACTGGTCATTAATAAAGTGTTATGACGTTCAAAATAAAAATAGAAGATATCGAAAAGATACA
Source organism: Phaonia tiefii (assembly GCA_963931995.1). Lineage (NCBI taxonomy): Eukaryota > Metazoa > Arthropoda > Insecta > Diptera > Muscidae > Phaonia > Phaonia tiefii. Next base: position 259,159,364 of record OZ008367.1, on the reverse strand, counting down.
AGGTCCGTTAAATGAAATTATCCTGCCCCATATATGCCATTAAAACCATTATCCATTAAATTGTATGATATTCTTATCGAACAGGTTCCCACTTTTATTTCCATACCCCTTTTTAGTATTACTAATAAGACATTTTTAGACAAAATATCAAGGACATTGAAACAGGACTAGGTCCTTAAAATCCACGAAAGCCAAGTACCGCAATATACAAACATACATATACATATATGAAAACTCTCAGAAAATTAAATTTTTTTGGAAAAATCTACATATTGTTACAAATACTAAGGAAACGTTTTATAAAAAATGTCAAGGATATTGAAACAGGACTTGACCCTTAAAATCGATAAAAACTAATGTACGCCATATATATGAAAATTTCTCAGAAAATTAAAAAAAGTTTGGAAATTGTTCACACTTTAATATTCACATATCTTGTTCGAAATACTAAGCAGAAATTTTATAAAACATATCAAGGAGATTGAAACAGGACTCGGTCCTTAAAATCGATGAAAACCAATATCCGCCATATATATGAACATTTCTTAGAAAATTAAAAAAAGTTTGGAAAATTTTCACACTTTAATATTTATATGTATATATTATACCTAAATTTATACCTAATATTTAATATTTATACCTAAATATATATATATACCTGCTGTAAACAAAACCAACAACGTCAGCATTGAGTTCAAGCGGAGAATTGTGCTTGCGAATATATGTTAATTTGCGCTAAGCAAGCACTTTAGAGATATAGCCCTCTCTCGAGTAACAAAAGTCCAGCTGTACCAGACTCTCATTCAACCTGTCTTGCTTTATGGCACAGAATCCTGGGTCCTATCGCAAGCAGAGGAAACATCTGTAGGAGTTTTCTAGAGAAAAATACTCTGAAAAATTTATGGCCCTATAGTGCACAACGGCAAGTATCGGCGACCCATGAATCTTAAGCTGTATGAGCTTTATCCTTACGTTGACATAGTTAAGCGGATCAAAATAAGGCGAGTTCGAAACCGAAGTGGAAGGAAGACGAAAAATAGGAAGACCAAGACTCCGCTGGAGGGATCAGGTTGACGAATCCCTGCGTACACTTGGTATAGCCAACTGGAGAAGTAAAGTAAAAGATCGAACTGGTTGGCGAAATATGTTATCTTCGTTTTGTAAGGTTCCTGACCCCCCGTGGTTGTCCGAGTCCGGATAAGTAAAGTAAGTAAGTAACGGGTCCGCCAAATAACTTTTTTTTTTGAAAATGCTATAAAGAAAAAGTACTGAATATTTTCTCAAATTTCTTTTTTTATTTGAAAGTACAATCCTTCCGGTTAATACTGGAAAATAATTTCATTCAAATGGCTGCCTCGGCTGGCCATGCAGCAGCCTACACGATCGGACCTATTTTTAAGCACATTATCGATTGTGTGCAGCTGTATTTCACCAATGGCTTCACGAATATTGTCCTTTAAAGCGTCAATTGTCTCTGGCTTGTCGGCGCAACACTTATCTTTGAGGGCACCCCACAAATAATAGTCCAACGGTGTCAAATCGCAGCTCCGAGGTGGCCAAACGACATCAGCTCTGCGGCTGATAATGCGATCTTCAAAACCAGAGCGCAAAACATCGAGTGTAGCTTCGGCTGTGTGACACGTACCGCCGTCCTGTTGAAACCAAATGTTTCCAATATCCTCCTCTTCAATTTTTGTGAACAAAAATTCGTTCAACATGGTCCGATAACGATCGCCATTGACTGTAACGGCCACTCCTTGCTCATTTTCGAAGAAAAATGGCCAAATTATGCCTCTGGACCAAAATCCGCACCAAACAGTGACTCGTTTTGGGTGCATCGGCTTTCAATGTATGCGTGCGTGCGGGTTTTCTGTGCCCCAAATGCGACAATTTTGCTTGTTTACATACCCGCCAAGACCAAAATGAGCTTCATCTGAAAAGATGATTTTTTTTGGCAAAATCGGCATCTGCAACATTACCATGAGTTTCAAAGTAATGTCGCAATATTTCCCAGCGTTGTTCAAGCGTATACACAACCATATTCGTTCAGCGGAAGGATAAAACTAATTATCTGTCGAATCAGACATGAGCTAAGTGTTACCATTCACGAAATAAGTACTAGTTGAAAAAAAAAAGTTAGCTGGCGGACCATTTATATATTGTGGCAAATACTAAGCAGAAGTCTTATAAAAAAAAGCAGAAGTCTATAAAAAAATCGATGAATACCAACATCCGCCAATGAATACCAACAATACCAACATGGCCGTCGGTGGTGCAATGGTTAGTGTGCGCGGCTCTTGTACATGAGATCCTGGGTTCGAACCCGGCTCTGACCACCTTCAAATTTTCTTTCGGCGGCGGTCACCTCGCATAGTGACGGCGACACTATCGAGTATCTAGCCATGAAAAAGCTTCTCAAAATACCGTTCGGAATCGGTGTAAAACTGTAGGTCCCAATCAGTGAGTGAAAACTGGAAAGCGCACAGCTCAGTGATTGTGAGAAGTTCTCCCCAGTCCCTTTATGGGATGTAATGGGAAACTATTTATTTATTTATTTTTTTACCAACATCCGCCATATGTATGAAAACTGTTCAGAAAATTAAAAAAGAGTTTGGAATTCCAAGGATGTGGGCAAGAAGAATTCAAGTATCTATTTTATACCCGGCAAAGGGAGACCGACATGATAGAATTTATTTAGTTGATCTAAAAATAAAATTACGGGAAATTCATTGCCCTAACCGTGGATTCAACCTGAATCGCCGCAGTTTTATACAGGTAAAACAATCACCGTTAGAGGTTGATCTTTTTGGTCGAGTACAAGCGATCCTCATTCAAATGAAAAGTTATATGTACACCTTAGGGCGAGCCGAATTGTAGGGGCCGAAAAAATGTAAACAGGCTCATCGCGATTCTTGTTCTATGGGGCATTTGAAGAAATTATGCTGAAGAAACCATTGTTCTAAAATAAATTTCGAGCCCCCGGATATTTCGAAATATGTTTTTTTTTTAATATTCAATATTCGAGTTAGATATTGGACTAAAAAGGCAAAAACAATTTATTTCCTCTAGTTAAATGTGTATTTGGTGGTTTTTTGGGTCGACGAGACCATTTTTGACATTTATTTTTCATTTTGAGTTCAGCCAGAGGCGCTTGCTTTCGCCCTTTTTTTGGGATTTCATCGCCGTTTTTGGGAAAATTTACAAAATTGTTGTGAAACTTGACGAAGATTTCAGTTTCTCATAATGTAATCCCAAATTTTTAATAGCCCATAATGTTCAGCTCAATCATTAGAATGTTGTAGGGGTGGGGGGGGGGGGGGTTAGTATTCACGACCTATATCGATTGCATTCAATTTAAGACAAAGAATGAACAAAAGCATTTTATTTCCTCTAGCTAAATGTGTAGTTGGCGACTTTTGGGCCGACGAATCCACTTTTGACATTTGTTTTTTTTACTACCACCAGAGGGCGCTTTTGCCCATTTTTGGGGATTTTATCGCCTTTTTTGGGGAAAATTGACGAAGTTGTTGTGAAACTTGACGAATATTTGAGTTTCTTATAATGCAGTCCCATATTTTAAATATAGCATAATGTTCAGCGCTATAATTTAGGGTGGGTACTTGTTCACGACCTGTATTGATTTCATTCAATTTCAGACAAAGAATGAAAAAACACATTTTTTCCTTATTTTACTTTATTTTTTTTAGAAATGCATGCATACAACTGCAAAACCCACTCGATTAAGCAAGATACACACATGTTGTTATTGCGAATTTTTTAAATGTCATTACCACCCTGCTTTGCTAAAATTTATTTATTGGCTCTTTATTACTTCGGAATTTCCCAAATGATATTTTTTGGTTTGTGTTGGTCATGCAACCCTTTTCGTTTTCATACACACTAGTTGTTAATCCTACTACCTAAACACCCTACTATCGTACGTTAATGTTTTTTCGAGCTCTGATATAAAGACCATTCGAACCAGCTTCGTGCGCATTGCAAGGCCGACTCTGAAACGGATCGTGCGAAAACTTACATTGGCGAATTAACATGAAAAAAACCTACTAACCGAGCCTCCAACAAAATAAAAAAAAAACGAAAAATATTTTGAAAGGTGCATAAAACAATACCAGTTCACCCATGGATCCAGTGCCGTCAACATCGCAAGCCGCGCCAACATCAACAAGTACCGAATATGCCTTCACACAATGTTGCTGATTTTGGTATGTGTTCTGATTTGAGTGGTCTCAATCTGCCAACTAAACAGGATATTTTAAGAAGTTATTTTTACTTAGCCGAACGTGCTAAAACGGAAAGTAAAATTTTTGCATATAAAACATTTACTCCCCACGTGACAGACAAAATGATTGAAATTTGGAGCAAACTTAATATTGAAATTACATGCAAACGAAATGGTGTTAGAAAATTGAATACTTTGCCTGACAAATACTACGTTGCAGGTAAATGCAGACCAAAGGACTCCACTCTCACAGCATTCCTTCAATCCATAAAAGAACTACTTTATATTGGAAAATGTAAGTGTGACTTGAAAGCAGCTCTATGCTCATGTGGATTGATTCCAGAACAGTTGAAAGAGTTCATGATGGATCAACATAATGACAGAAGCTGTAAGATACCGGAATACGAGACAGAAATTGAAGAGCAAGTACCTACGTCTACAATAGTAGAAACATTTGAAGAGAGCCGGGGTCAAACATACGTACAAGAAGAAGCTAAGGATATTGATTATGAGCATACTTCACATTCAGTAGGTCCACAAGATGCATCTCAAACGAGACGAGGACCATGTTTGCTATGATATGTGACAGATTTGGTGTCTGATAGAGTAGCATCAGCATTGGCTACATCTCTTATGAAAGACATTGGTGTTAAAGATAGTCGTGGCAATCTTGAAATTATGGCTTAGAGTAAAGTTCGTAGAGAAAAACCTAAATATAGACAAAAAGTGCTTCTTAATCGATATGATCCTTCCAATTTAGTTGCATTTTCATTCGACGGAAGAAAAAATGATTCTTTAACGATGGAAAAAATCAATAACAAATTTCATTCAAGGATGCTGAAAGACCCTCATCTAGTTGTTTTAAAGGAACCACATTCCCAATTATTAGGCTACCTAAAAGTGGAAAATGAAGACTCAGACAAAGTCATAAAATTTAACGAATTTTTCATCAATAAAGCAATATCTCTGGATTCTTTGATTGGCATAGGCTGTGATGGTGAGCGAGCAAATACTGGAATAAGAAATGGAATATTGCGACGAGTCGAAATGCAGTTTAATAGACCACTTCATTGGTGTGTCTGTCTTCTCCACTTTCACATTTATTTGACACTTTGTAAAAATCATCCACCGCTGGACCACGATCCAATCCACAACCGGAACCTTGAGCAAACGAATTGAAATTTGTGAAAATCTTCCGGTAGGTAATTTTTTAAATTACACTGTGTGTAATTTTTTAAGTCATGGCAAAATAACCATATACGGACACCACTACGTGATAAAAGACTAAAAAAAAAAGACCCGTGTCTCCCAATTTTTCCCAAAGTCATGCACTTTTATTTTTATGGGCTGCCAAAGATTTGGGGCCTCGGTATCATATTCGTAAAAATGTGATCATTTTCTCAGGCTCATATCTTGCAAACCGTTCAGAATTTCGATTTACTCTCTGAGGCAAAGTTGTAGCTCTTGTCATAAAGAAAATTGCGAACATATAAAATCAAAATCGCAAAAAACTTAAAAAAATTCGATTTTTTTACCTTTTTTCCCGTGTTCAGGTCCATAGGTAGCAAACCGTTCAAAATTCAAGGATCAACTACAAAAATTACAAATACAATCAACTACAAAAATTTACCTAAGATCTCAATAAACAAATTTCTAGAACATATATACTTCCTAGAGATGATTCTTAACACTGTTTAGGTAGCACGCAAAAGTGAAAAATTTGCCGAAAATTTTTTAATTTCATTTTTTTACCTTTTTCTCCTGTTCAGGTCCATAGGTAGCAAAAAATTAAATATGCCTGGCCAGAACCATGTGTTTGTCCAAGAGTTAACACCGTTTAGGTAGCGCTTAGGTATCACGCGATCATGCACCGACAGCAGCTGCACAGGCAATGCAGTAAGCTCAGCACACGCAACAAGGGACGCAGCACACAATATAAAAGCGACACGACGCTCACATCGAGGCATTACACAGCGCGACGTCAACGAGAGCTCAGCGGTGAAAGTTATAAAGTGAAAGTGAAAGTAAAAAAAGTGAAAGTGCTACAGTATAATTCGCACACAACATTGGCAACTGACAATTTCAATATGCAGTGTGAAAATATTGATTTATTTTGCTACGTTTGCGGTCATCAAACCAGAAAAAAAACATCTACAAGATTTCAGAAGGAAAAGAATCTTTTAACTAGTGAATTCAAAAGAGCATATACATTGTTTTTCGACGGGGTGGACTTGACCGGTGAAAATTACACACCTAATACAGTGTGTCGCCAATGTTATAACAATCTCATGGCATGGTTGAGTGGAGGCAGAGGTACTATGAAGTATTGTAAGCCGGTAAACTGGATTAATCGCCCAGGTGATCATGATGCAACCAGTTGCTATACATGCGTAAATTACACATGTCGTCTAAATCGACATTCTGAGAAGAACAAAATTTATAAAGCAACTGCAACAGCCACACTACCAGTGCTTGCACCTGAAAATTTTGTATCACCAAGGCCGCCAATAATAAATAAAAAAAAAATGATATTAAAAAACGGTGTTAAGAATAATTCCCAGGAAGTTTATATGTTCTAGAAATTTGTTTATTGAGATCTTAGGTAAATTTTTGTAGTTGATTGTTTCCTTGAATTTTGAACGGTTTGGACCTATGGACCTGAACACGGGAAAAAAGGTAAAAAAAATCGAATTTTTTTAAGATTTTTGCGATTTTGATCTGGAAGGTGAAGTTTTTTGATTTAAATGTTCGCAATTTTTTATGACAAGAGCTACAACTTTGCCTCAGAGAGTAAATCGAAATTCTGAACGGTTTGCAAGATATGAGCCTGAGAAAATTATCACATTTTTACGAAAATGATACCGAGGCCCCAAATCTTTGGCGGCCCATAAAAAAAAAAGTGCATGACTTTGGGAAAAATTGGGAGACACGGGTCTTTTTTTTTAGTCTTTTATCACGTAGTGGTATCCGTATATTATTACTATTTATTACTATTTTTAACTCTATTTCTCTTCTATTTTCAGGCGGTAAACGGTTTTGAGATGATCACCCTGGAAATTATATCTGATTTAAGTACTGTTGAATTAACTACCGACGCAATGTACTTGTACAAAATGACACTTGCAATTTCCTCTGGTGAGGTTTCGGCGGATTTGTCCAACATTAAACCAGGGCCAATGTTTAATCGCATATGTAAGCGCTTCGTAATAAACTTCACAATAAAATAAAATATAATAATAAAATTAAAATAAGAAGAAAAAAATTCAAGAGCTTATCCCTTACGAGGAATCAGGTTGTAAGCAGACGAAAATGTACACGAATCATTGCCGAACGTGTGTTATGTTTTGATGGCGTTATAAAAAAAAATAATGATTAGTCATTGATTTGGTTCTGTGCAAACAACACGTGGAATAAAAGTGAAGGGGTGGAAAAAAGTGTTTTTTATAAAAGTAATTTAACTACATACGAGTGTATTTAAAAAATATTTACTCTTTTATTCATTTCTTTAGAGCTCGAAATCATGATACTCTTTCTGCTATAATGAGGCACTTACTGAAAAATGCGCTTGTTTTGTAACAAACTAGTGCTTCCAAGTGGGAATTCGCCATATAAAAATCATGCCTCATGTAAGCAGGTTTGTAAGGGACGATATTCCGTTTCTCCCTTACACACCTGCTTACCGCGAAGCACCATTTTTTATTGGGTTATAGCAAGTATGCAATTCTGACTCCGAGTCACATTTATATATGTAAACAAAAAATTTAAAAATATTATCCAAACGCTGCAATCCCCCATAAGTGTTACATCAGTGACAAGGGTTTTCGTTTTAAAATGTTTCTTAGTTTAGTTTTCGTTATTTGTTTTCTTAATTATAATATGAGATCTTTCTGAAAGTCGATCGGGCCTTATTCATAAAAGTCATTATTGGCTTGTTAAAGGTTAAAGGTAATTTTAGCCATTCTTTGAGGCTATTTTATGCAATATGCATACATGGAATCTTTTAAGTAAGATAAACTTTTGTTTAGAGGATGATGCATAATAAAATCAATACAATGAGGCTGCAATCCTTGTCCAGCTTTATATTCGACTACAAAGTAATTCAATCCAAGTCTATATGAAATTTTCAAACTAGTTTTCAATTTATGGAAACAAATATAAATGGTTCTATTAATTGTTTATTCTTTTAATTAATGTTTAAAACTATCCAAAAATGTATTCACAGATTTTAATAACAATTTTTTATTCGTTGTATCTAGAGAATGCATCCCGGGAATTTCGTTAATTTTCAATTCCCGCTTTCCCGGGAATTTCGACCGGGAAATTTCCAAAACAATATTATAGAATATTTTAAGCTCTTCTTGCACTTGGCTATTCTATATATTTAAAACTTGTGTATTTTCGTAAAATATTAGTATCAGTTCACTGAAACAAAAACGATAATTCGTAGGAATGCGACATTTTCGTTAGATGGTTTATTGTTACTGCAATAAAGCGTGTTCTTCAAGATTTGTTTAATGTTCATCGTTGTGATGCTCCAGCAACTCAGTTGTTGTTGCTGTAACGAATATATCAATTGAGGCTTTTAGAGAAAACAACTTTGATAATGTAATTGTTAAGTTTTGAGCCTAAGTTATTGAGGTTTGGGCATCTTTAGATTAATTTAAAAATTGTATTTGTTTGTTATTGTATTTAGTCAAACATTTAAAATTTACAAAATTAATGTGTTAATGCAACGTATCAGTCTTTAAAGCCACGATACTGATTTGTCTCAAATAAGAGCAACTCTGTTTTTACACCAATTTTTACTTCCTTTTTAGCAACAATCCCCAAACACAACAGTAAAATTGCCCGAAACTACATACATATATTCTGAGCCATTTATCAAAATTTAAACAATACATTTTAATTTTTCCACGAAATAGCAAAGTGGGAAATAATATATGCTTGATGTTAATATTTGTACATTGCTCACATATGGATGATTAAATTCCCAAACCAGCTTCTTACATCAATCAAAAATATTAATCGCAATAACGGAACATATTCGTCCAGTAATAAAACATATTCGTAGCTGTGACGAAAGTTTTAAGGTTAATGAAATAATTTTCTTTGCTTCGATGTATCGTCGGTTATAATATTTAAGCAATACTTTCTGATTTATATCCAAATTTCAAAAAAAATATAAAGTTATATTTTGCCAACTCAGAAATAGTTTAAAACAATTTCCAAATCTGGCGTAGAGCACTAAGGCGGTGATGAAAAGAGTCACAAACTTCGGAATCATTATCCGCCAACAAGAGTTCAAAAAAATAGTGGTGCGCTTATTTAAATTTTTTCTAATTGCAGAAAAATCGAGAAATATTCTTCTATGAAATAATTTCGGATCGAATCATATATTAAAAAAAACAATTTCCAATTCATTTCGAACCTCTTTTCAAATCATGTTCAAAAGTTCACTCTTTTGTTAGTTTCGTCAATATTATTAATTTTTTTAATATTCTATGAAAAATATTTTAGATACATATTTTACTTTTAAACTTTAATATCTCCTGTCGTTGAAGGGTAAATAAATCATTTTATATCTTGAAAGATAACTTAATCCTTATTTGATCTTTGCAAATACTTACCAAAACATTGTAATGTTTAACAAAAAATTTTAGATTTTAAATTCGACATTTTAAAGTTTCAATGACATAACATTATGAAACTGAAAGATCGAATAATATAATATTCAATGATAGATATTCCATTTCGATACGATACTAAACGTCAAAGCTACGCCCGATTATACATTCAAGCTTTATATAATTTAAACTACAACTTTTTGTACGAAATCTAAACCAATAATTTCACCTCAGAATGTGTCACAAAATGGGCAAAGTTCGAAATAAGTTTGTCGCCGCTAAACAATAGCCTGTTGAATATAAACATATGTAGCATGCTGACAGCTTTAGTTTTCTCCACATCAGTTATATATTCAGATAAGTTGGTGTGAATATTATTAGGTAAGTTTCACACAAATTAGGCTGCCAAATTTAAAATAAAAGTAAATCCTAGGCATTAAATATAAGATTTTCTAACACATTGCAGACTTTAAGATGTTTGTACTTTTTTCTCGCTTGTGGTACAAAATTGACATTAAAAATTCGAAAAATAAGGGACTCATATTTCAACCGGGAATTCCCGGGATCCTGGGAAATTTATTTATTTTTCGCGCTTTCTACTCACAACTAATTTTAAGTTAACTGTAAATCGTCCAGATTTCATACCAGGTATAAAATAGACGATTTCTGTAATTCCTTATAATTTTAATTCAGCGGGTTATTGTCAGCGTGGGAGACTCCATACTTTTGCAACAATGTGCAGACTGAACCCCGTGCCATGTCATCTTTTCAGAAAGAAGACAACCGACTCTAATACCATAATATATTCTATAAATTTATTAGATAATCGAAAATTTTCCAAATTTTTTTTAATTTTTCATATATCTGGCGGATATTGGCTTTCTTCGATTTTAAGGACCTAGTCCTGTTTCAATGTCCTTGATATTTCGTATAAGATTTCTGCTTAGTATTTGCCCCAACATATGTGAATATTAAAGTGTGAAAATTTTCTAAACTTTTTTTAATTTTCATTGCGGATATTGGTTTCATCCAATTTAAGGACCGAGTCCTGTTACAATGCCCTTGCAGTTTTTATAAAATTTCAGCTTATTATTTCCAACAACATATGTGAATATTAAAGTGTGAAAATTGTCCAAACTTTTTTTAATTTTCTGAGAAATTTTCATATCTATGGCGGATATTAGTTTTCATCGATTTTAAGGATCTAGTTGTGTTTCAATGTCATTGGGATTTTCTACAAACATTATGCTTAGTGTTTGCAACAACGTGTGTGAATATTAAAGTGTGAAAATTTTCCAAACTTTTTTAATTATCTGAGAATTTTCATATTTATGGCGGGAATTAGTTTTCGTGGATTTTAAGGACATCGTCCTGTTTCAATGTCTTTGAAATTATTTCTACAATTTATCCTTAGTATTTGCAATTACTTGTGTGAATACTAAAGTGTGAACATTTTCCAAACTTTTTTTTAATTTTCTGAGAAGTTTTCATATAATGGGTGATCCAAGTAGACATATTTTCTTTTTCCTAGCCTTTTCTGACAGATCACGTGTGAGTCGTGTCATGCTTTCATGTTATTTTTGTTTAGTATTGTTTGGCATTTCATCAAGGAAAGTTTTGCGCCGGAACAACGTTTACAAATCGTTCAACTTTATTACGAAAATTCATGTTCTGTGAGGAATGTGTTCCGTGCACTTCGCTCAACTTATGGTCAATATAATCGGCCTACTGAGCGTACTATTCGCAACACCATCACCCATCTTAAGACCCAGCATTCATTATTGGATAATATTCGACCGAATAGACCACGTCCAGCACGCAGTGAAGAAAATATAGCGGCCGTAGCTGAGAGTGTACACGAAGACCGTGGAGAGTCGATTCGGCGCCGTTTGCAGCAACTCGGACTGACGTATGGAACGACTTGGCGCATTTGACGTCGAGATCTCAATTTTTTTTTATTTATTTAGATAGTTATTTCATAAATATTTAGTTCACAATAATAAGTGTTGTTACCGCGCCCTGAAGGCTTTGGTAGAGACCAACTGGCAAAAATTATTAAAATACGAAATATTACACTTTCTCAAACCTAAACAAAAAAAAATAATAAATGTATATATAATGAATATGTAATAAAAATTATAATTAAAGAAGATATGCATAGATAGTAGAATGCAATAAGTAATCATAGGAGTGTTTCAATTCTTTCTAGTAGATACGTTTTAAGCTTGGATTTGAAATCTGATATTCTAGCAATTTGTTTGATATTATAAGGCAAACATTAAATTCGAGCATACTCAATCTGTTGCTTTGTAAGTTCAAGTCTGCATCGTGACGGTATACGGTTTAAGGGATGACGTGTATTTGCTTGAGATTGATCACAATATTGACGAAATTCAATGAAGCTATTACTTACTCCATTCATAGATTTAAACATGAACATTAAAATATAATGTTTATATATACCCTTCACAGGAGGTACACATCTAGCATAATTTTTAAATTATTCTATTGGTGGGTAGTCCTTTGGTAAATTATATACAATTTTTAAAGCTTTGTTTCGTGCTCTCTGCAAAGATTTTAATGTGACAGAGTTTTTACATGCAAATACTATTGGTATGTACGTAAACAAGGCGACAATGAATTAGGGTATAATATAATTGAAGTTTGGTTTCAGTAGAAAGTTTCATCCTAAATTTTCTTAAAATGCCAGTAGCAGACGAAACTTTTGCTTATAACATTTCAATATGCATGTCCCAACATTTCAATATGCATGTCCCACTTTTACACCAAGATATTTTATAGTTTTCGATTCATTTACAAGGTTCCCATCTATAAAAACCGCTATATCCGGCTCTTTACATAATAAATATGGTCGAACTCTTACAAAGTGTGTCTTTTCACCATTTATGAATAATTTGTTAAGCCGCGCATACTCAAATAACATTGAGGCATCGTACTCAATCTGCGTTTTTAGCACTGCTGGATGCTTATAATTATATAAAAGACATGTGTCATCTGCAAACATAAAACGTTTCCCAAAAAACGTAATATTAGCTAAATCATTTATATATATTTTGAAGAGCAGGGGAACGAGTGTACTTCCCTGCGGGACACCGCACTTTACTGTGATTGAAAGCGTACAAAATACAGCTTGTGCAAGAACTGAAGCCGCCCGACCTTCCCAAGCGACATCGCTTCGCTCTATGGGCTCTTGAAAAGTTCCAAGAATATCCGACGTTTTCGAGCCAAATTTTGTTCAGCGATTAGGCCCATTTCTGGCTCCGCATTTGGGAGGAAGAGAAACCTGAATAGATTCAACAGCTGCCACTTCATCCAGAAAAACCAACGGTTTGGTGTGTTTTTTTGGCCGGTGGAATCATCGGTCCCATATTTCTTCCAAAATGATGCCGGTGAGAACGTAACCGTCAATGGCGACCGTTATCGTGCCATGATAACCGACTATTTGATGCCTGAAATTGAAGCTCGTGATCTCGGCGACATTTGGTTTCAACAAGACGGCGCCACTTCCCACACATCGCACTCGCAAAGAAAAAAAAAACGTTTATTGCTCGGTTGCCACAACAATACTTTGATTGATTTGTATTAATTTATTAATCGCAACCGTTTATGTAGTTCTCCCAAATAAACTTATATATCGCAAATGTGTAACGTGTTGTTGCAAACGAGATCTCGTTTGCATTAAACGCGTACAAAATTACAGTTGCCGCAAGTTAAAAACCGTTTGCGATAACTGAAATTATCCATTTTTCTAATGATAACATAGAATACGAAGAACGGAAATTTCTCTCATTCTGTCGACTGTATACACAGTCCACTCGTGTGACATACACACTCACGCATACACATAAAAGGCTTTTGCCTTGTCAATATATCTTGGATGGACAACTGACGCGTTGTAGCATAGTGTAATAATATAAGTGGAAGCATAAGCCCAGCTGATCAGGCATTTTGTTATTGGGTTGTTTCTTTTTATCATTCTTTGTTTACGTAATACACCCGAAGTGTCAAACTTGTCTCATCATTTGTTTTGATTCTTATTGTTCGTTATTAAACGTTTGAAAAGTGTTGCGCAAATTAAATTGAAATATAAATATAATTGTAAATTGTATAATTTCTGCCTATTACTTTTTTTTAATACATGTAATTCTATGCATGTAATTATTTTCTCTGGCGTTTTTCCTTTGCCTCTTCTTCGTATATAAAATGATTTTGACATATCGAGTGTATTGTCATAACAATAGTACAACAAAATTCTGTCAAAATCGTTTCATATTACAACAACACGCCACGCGTCGACTTATATTATTAGACTATGCGTTGTAGTCTGCTGCGCTTTTAGTTGTTATTTGACTGCAAGGCGAGACGGACGTGTTAGTAGACACTGAAAAGATAGACAAAAATTCCAACTTTTTTTAAAAGAAACTTTATGGGTAAAACCAAAATCATAAAAGTTGGAAATTTACACAAAAGGAGCTTATGGAAACCATAAATATAAATTTTAATGTATAAGTAATGCTGTACTGAATAGAGTAACTACAACTACAACTCGGTTGCCGTAACCGACAGAACAGTTGGTGGAACCGTTTTTAGTTTATCACAAACGTTTTTTCAGCTTTAATTTTTCATAACTCGTTTACTGCAAACGTTTTTCAGTTCTCGCAAAGGTTTTTTAGTTACGATCAACTAAAACTCGGTTGCTGTAAGCGAGGGAACCGTTGTTGGAACCGTTTTTCGTTTCTCGCAAAAGTTTTTTTCAGCTTATGTTTTTCATAACTCGTTTGCTGCAAACATTTTTCGGTTCTCCCAAACGAAATGACATGTATGGCTTAACAGAAGTTAGTTTCTCCCAACTACAGTCCCCAAACGAAATTCAGTTATCTGAGATTTCGTTTGGGAGAAACGAGTTTTTTCTTCGCGTGCATCAATCAATAGATTTATTGAGAGAACGGATAATTTCTCGTTTTGGGCCGGTCGATTGGCCACCAAGATCGTGTGATATCACACGGTTAGACTTTTTTCTGTGGGGATATGTAAAGTCTAAAGTTTATGCGGACAAACCCGCTTCGATTCAGGCCTTGGAGCAACACATCACGCGTGTCATTCGCCAGTTACCAGTCGAAATGCCCGAAGGAGTCGTCGAAAATTGGACTCAATGGATGGACCATTTGAGACGTAGCCGCAACCAACATTTGATAGTCATAATCTTCAAAAAATAAATGCCAAAACATGTTCTTTCAAATGATAATAAACATTCCCCATTCAATTTGAATTGTCTGTGTTTTTTCTTTAAAAAAGTAGGGAACCTCGACATGGATCACGCTTTATATACATATATGGCGAATATTTGTTTTCGTCTACTTGAAGGACCTAGTTCTGTTTCAATATCCTTGAAGTTCTTCATACAATTTCTCCTTAAAGAACATATGTGAATATTAAAGTGTACAAATTTTCGAAACTTTTTTTAATTTTTTAAGAAATTTTCATCATATAGCGGATATTGGTCTTCATCGATTCCTGTTTGAATGTCCTTGAAATTTTTTTTAAAATTTTTTCCAAGTATTTCTTGCATGTGAGTATTAGTGAGTATTAAAGTGTGAAAATTTTCCAAACTTTTTTTAATTTTCTGAGAACAACTTGTTTCACCGATTTTAAGGATCTTGTCTTGTTTCATAGTCCTTGAGTTTTTATTTCTAAATTTTCATTTAGTAATAGTAAAACCTTATAAAAAAATTAAATTTTGTTATCTTTTTTAACCTTTGTGAACTTTTTCTGAAACGTACATGAAAATTGTAAATTTCATCCTTTTTAAGGATCTCTTCATCTATCAATGTCCTGAACTTTAAATTACACATAACATGATGAATAGCGTAACTTGAATTAACGTTAGAACTATTCCAATAGATTTGGTCTATTTTAACGTTGTACAGAAAATTGGGCCAGCCATGGTGGGCCAACTTCACTTCGGTGTGTCCATAGATATCGACAAAATGGTTTAGTGCAGTGCCGTAACTGCCAAAGATGTGGCCACATCTCTTCAAACTGCCATATTCAGTATAGATGTGTTAAGTGCAGCTAACCCTATGGCCCGGGGAGTTGAAAATACCCGGATCACTTCCACTGACCCGATCACTGGTAAAATAATTAAAAAATTCGGGTTACCCGTAAAGTGTGCCAACGGTGATACGGAGGGTAATGGGGCTAACTCGCGATCCTGCCCATCGCGCAACCAAATCATGAAAAGACTCGACGAGAGAAAGTCCTCGAAGAATATTAATAGACTAGCTCTTTCTGGCAGACCCGTTATACCCAACGCAGTTGACGGTCGTCTATATTCTAGAGGGGTTGGGGGTAACGCCCCCATGGAGTACGTTCAGATAAATATACGGTCATTGGATGTCCTTGGTAAAGGCGAAGAGAACGCATTTTTTATTTATTTTTATTTAAATTTAATTGTCTATGGAAATTATCCTTACAGACTATTTACAAAAATTTTGGTAGCCTAGAACTACACAGCAAATCCCAAACAAATAATTAAGAATTTAAAAAAACTATTGTTACTTTTAATTACATTAATGCTCATACAGAAATCAATAAGGCTATATAATTCATTAAATTCCTTACACATTCTCGTGAAAGGATCGGCATTCGCATAGTTTGCTCTACAAAATGGAACAGATAATGGTGAAAAGTATCGGGTTGGTCGTTGAGGGATGTTGAGTGATATGTTATTGATCAAGAATCCAGAGCAGACATCGCCATTGATAACATTCAGAAGAAACGATATGTTTAGCATGGATCTGCGGCTTTTTAAAGTTGGCAGCTTAATAAGAGCAAGTCTACTAGTATAAGACGGGAGACTTAATTGGTTGAAGTTCAGACTACGAAGACAGAATAAAAGGAACTGCTTTTGTACTGACTCAATACTAGCGACGTGAGTTTGGTAAATAGGGTCCCAAATTATCGATGCATATTCCAAGATAGGTCTTACAAGTGATGTGTATAAATTTTTCGTTACATATGGATCATTAAACTCTTTAGCCCAATGTTTTATAAAACCAAGTACACCTTTGGCTTTGTTAACCGTGATTGTGATGTGAGAAATGAAGTCCAGCTTGGAGTCCAATAAAACACCAAGATCAATGAATGTATCAACCATTTCCAACTGATGGCCACCCAGCACATAATTGGCAGACATTGGTTTCGTTCTAAAGAAACGCATATATTTGCATTTTCCAAAATTCAGCTCAATCAGATTTAATTTGCACCATGTATGGAACGAATCCAAATCGCTTTGAAGATACTTTTGTTCCCATAATTCGTCGTAACTCAGAAAAACTTTCATATCATCAGCATACATTAAGATATTCGAGAATTTTATAGCTTGAGGTAAATCATTAATGAATAGTGAAAATAGAAGAGGTCCAAGATGGCTACCTTGCGGAACACCCGATAGTACATGAATAGTTTTTGATGACACATTATTAAAACGTACATTTTGTTTACGGTTTGCCAAATAAGAGTGTATCCATTTTAAGCTTAGGTTAGTAAAACCCATCCAATGTAATTTCTTTAAAAGAAGCTTATGGTTAACCTTGTCAAACGCCTTACTGGAATCTGTAAAAACCGCATCAGTTTGTTTTCCTTGAAGAAAGCCACGATTTACTAAAGTTGTAAGTTGCAGAAGACTTGTTGAAGTCGAGTATCTTTTTTGGAAGCCATGTTGGAAAGGAGATATTAAAGTATTTACGTGATAGTATAGCTGATCCGTTACAAGTTTTTCAAAAAGTTTAGGTATAGCACTTAATTTTGCAATACCCCGATAATTGGTAATGTCCGATTTATTTCCAGATTTAAAAAGGGGAACAATGTAAGAATCCTTCCAGATTTTCGGAAACTGTCCATATTTAATTGAAGTATTAAAGAGGAGAGTTAATGGAATAGCTAGAGCATCAGCACATTGAACTAAGATACTGCTGGGAATTTTGTCAGGTCCACTGTTATACGAAAATTTAAGCTTTTTTAAACCATTAGATACCATTGAAATATCAAAAAATGCAATAGGTATTGCTTGATTGGATATCAGTGAAAATGGGTAAGCGTTAGAATCATCAAAAGTTGCATCCGAATAAGTAGAAGAAAAAAAATCTGCAAACAAGTTACTAATAACATCATCATCCCCAGATTCATTATGGTGAAATTTCAGAGCCGCCGGAAAGCCAGTAGTTTCTTTTTTAAAGTTAACAAATTTGTAAAACGATTTTCGATTGCGTTTAAAATTATTTTTCATTTTGACCAGATAACTTGAGTAACATGAGTTATTCAACGAGTTATATTTTGCGCGACTAATCATGTATCTCCCATGTTCGATAAGAGAACCAGTTTGTTTGTATTTTCTGTAATGTTTATTCTTTTTATTTTTAACTCTGGCCAGTTGCTTAGTATTCCATGGAGGTCCAGACAGTTCTTTAATAATTAGTTTAGGGATACAAATGTCCATGAAAGAATACATTTTGTTGTAGAAAATCTCGGTATTACGATCAATGTCAGCCATTGTACTAGTTGGGAGCGACAATAGATTATTCCAGTTTGTATTGTTTAAAAGTTCATTTAACAAAATGTAATTAGATTGTTTGAAACATAATGTTTTATCCTTTTTCGATGAAGGGGCAGCTACAAGCTCAGGCGGAACATATATATTTATTTCAATTGTAGGGTGATATCAATCTTGAGGAGTTGTTATTGGGTTCGAACGTTTGATGTAACATTCTGCAATTTCATTGACAAATATTAAATCCAACAGTTTAAAATAATCGTTAAGTACGCCATTCAATTGGAAAAGGCTTAAGTCGTATAATATGTTGAACAGCTCAACGGAGTTATTGTTTGATTTTGACGAAACAAAATATTTATCATCCGGTAACAACTTCCAGGATATTGAAGGCAAATTGAAATCCCCTGTTATAATAATCAAGTCTTCCGGATTAGCAGTAGAAACAACAGATTTAATAGCTTCGCCATGTTTATCATATAAAGATTGTGGGGAATTTGGAGGAATGTATGAACATGTGATAAATAATTTTTTGTGTTTTAGTTTGATTAAAACTGCGATAAATTCAATGCCGGGGAAGGAATCATCTATTAATCCCTCAGATGGTAAAGAGCAATATACAGCAATAAGAACACCACCGCCATTTTTCGTGGTGACACGGTCGTTTCTAAAAATAATATATTTGTTCGACAGTATTTCCGAATTCAAAATAGTATTATTGAGCCAGGTTTCAGTGAATGCGAGGACATGATAGTTAAAGCCAAAGCTATCCATATATAAAGTTGACAGTTTAGTTCTTAAGCGACGGAAATTTTGGTAAATTATTGAAATGTTATCACCAGTAAAAGCTTTTAGTTTTTTGAAGCATTCATATCGTGTTGTGGGAGATGACCAATATTTGATCTGGGTTTTTCCCTATATGTATATTCCTGAACCAAGGTATGTTCCGGCCAAAATTGTGGATCAAGAATACATTCGAAAAGATCAGCAGAGACAGTAATTTTAAAAGATGTGATAGATCTTTGTTGCGAAAAATTAAACTTATACGTTGAAATGTCTGCATTCGGACCAACCTTAGAGTTTATATAGGAAAGAACAGCTTCAGAAGTGGTTTCAATTGCCAAACGGGAAACAAAAATGTTTTTTCTGTGTGGAACAGCTCTAAGCGTATTCTGGGCAGTTTGATCAGAATTCGGAACTGGAGCGGGTGGATTTGAAATTCCATCAGCATTGACCAGCATTGAAATTCCATCAGCATTGACCAACGCCATTTCAGTTTGATCAGAATTTGTCAATGTATCGGGTGGGTTGGAAGTTCCTTCAACACACTCGGACGACATTTCATCATTATTCTGTATGCACTCAGAAATAGTAGTAAGTGCAGAAGTACCACATTCTTCACGCTTATCCTTATTCCTTGACGATTTGCGGCGTTTTGGAGATGACTGGGGCGGAGATTTTAAATTATCTAAGGATTTGAAATCATCAAACAACTTTCCATATTCAGAAATACGCTCAGTTAATTTAGAAGCTTCCTCTTGAATTTCCAAAAATTTTTCAAGGTGTCTTGGAAAAAGCGGTAAAACGTTACTCCAATTTTTCTGCAATCGTTGCAGCACCAGTGACGCCCTTTATCATTTGCCATAGCATCTGCAACTAGTCCCGAAAGACCACTGCATTTAACGTGGCAAAGTTCATGGCACACCCAGCAAACAATTTTCCGTTCATTGTCAGATTTTATGTTGCAATTTTTCATTAAGCATGACATAATTTACGGTGATTTTTTTTCGAGTGTACAGAGAAAAAAAAAGTTAACTTGAGTTATGTATGTTGAGATTGAGAGTAGATTGTTTACTATTGTTGTATGTATGCACGTATATGACCAATTGACTTTGCTATTGCTGTTATTATTGTTGTAAGATGGAAGTGAAGAGTAAAAATTTGTTGTTTTCTCTTATTGTTGGTTAATTTATATTTGGGTTCTATTGTTGTTGTTGTTATTATGATTTTGACACTGTGCTTATTTACGTATGTATGTGTGTTCACTGAGACAGTTTGTTGAAATTAGATGAATTGTGTTCTCTGAGAGGACTAATGTGTTGGAGAAATTTTTTGTGTTTTGCTTTAATATTTCTCTATTGTATTTTCTGAAGTAATTATTGAGTTTTTTCTGTGTTGAAATGTAAAGTTTTTGTGAAATTTTACAAAATGTTTGAATGGTCTATATGTGTATAAATGTTAATACGAATTATCAATGCGATGAAAACAGCACAAACGTTTGAATTTTGTATAAGAACAATAATTTAAACAGGAGCGATTAAAAAACACGTCCGATCACAAGCAATGGTAAGCAAGTACATGTAATATGATAGTCGGCAATTGCCGTAAATTCCTTGGCAAAGATTTCCTAACCTGCATGAATAAAATTGGAAGCTTCGCTGAAAATTATCGGAAACTCTAAAACGAAGGGGAGAAGTGTAAAGCACTTTTCGGTCTACTCCTGTCTATCCGTCTCCATGAGTAAAAAGATCAAGTCAATATTCGTAACACAAACTTGCAGTAGGGCGTAAACTGGACATGAGAGGATACACTATTTTCAGACAGGATTGAATTGGCAGAGGCGGAGGTGATACTGAATTTTTCTGAAGGACAACATCAAAGGAGAGAGAATATGTGCTGATATTTCTGCACTGGAGAACACCTTTGTACGTGTAAGATTGCTCAGTGGTGTTCGCATAATTTTTGGAGCTGCATACCTTAGCGCTACTGGGGTGATGAAAACAACAGACCTCGATAGAATGTCCAATATAGTTGGGTTAGACGAGGCTGTGATTGGCGGGGATCTCAACTCTAACATCCACAATGGAAAGGAGCAACGGGCGAAGATTATTTCACTGACTAACTTTGAGGCCGCACTTCACCATTAGATCCATTCGTGAACCCACGAGAATTACTTCAACAACAAGGTCATATATTGACGTATTCATCACCTCAGTCAGTATAATTTTGGCTGATGACAGTGTCACTGGCGGACGGCTGCAGACCTACGATTACGAGTCAGATCACAGAGCTTTTGAGCTCTCGTTTATTATGGGCGACTTCGAAAAAAGCGAAAAGGTGTAAATCTTCGACTAGCGCACGTTTAAGGGTGACCTTTACAACCACGAACTTGTTGAAAGATTGGATAGCATTATAATCCCCAATCATAGGAATATGAGCACAATGGAGATCGACGAAGCGTTAGATGCCGTTACAAGTGCGTACAACAAAGCCATGGAGGCTAGTATGGGCAAAATACGACCTGCCCGGGGAAATATGGTCAAACTGCCAGCGAAGATGAGATGATCGTTTGAGAAAAATACAAATGAACTATAACACCCACCAGCAGATCAGAAAGGACTGACTACGCGTTGAATAATTCCACTTCTAGCTGGAGACGGAGGAATTAAGGTTATGGCCGATATTGGAAAGGCTGATCTCCTTGCTAGCCACTTCGCCGAGACACATGTGGAAAGTGATATATCTCAGCCCAGACTGCTAATTGTGTAAGTAGCACGATCAGAGCAATGGAGAGCCTTGAGCCTGTAAGCCAATTTGGACCGTCATACCAGGCAGACGGATCTGGTGACTAATCTACTGGCATTGACATCATTACACCGGTGGGAATTAAAGAAACCCTAATTAGTCTAAACTGCAAAAAGAGTTCCGGCAAGGATGGTATTTCTAACTACGTATTAAGGAAAACAAGACATTTGGCCAAACTGTTCAACCAACGCTTGAACACTGGATATTTGCCGAAGAAATTGAATCATTGTAGAGTTGTTCCTATATTAAAACCTGGCAACGACCCAACCGACTACAGAGGCTATAGACCAATATCTCTGCTACCGAACTTGGGGAAATTATTCGAAAAATACTGTATAACTTATATCTCTCCGACCTGCCCGAGCCACCCAATGGCCAACTAATGTTGGTGTACGACGATAATTTATTGGTTGCGTCCACACATGCCTTAGCTAACATACCTAATGAGAACTTAAATGAATTCCTGAATTCTTTGGCGGAGTATTTCTCCAAGTGGCGATTACAACTTAATGTGCCCAAATGTAGTCCCATAATTTTTAGAGGTAAAACCGGGCGAATATATAAAAATGCCAGACAATATGGGTGAGAATAGCTAAGACCATAATTCTTAGATTCCTGGGAGTGGTTTTCCAGGAAAATTACACCTTTATAGCCCACATGGATTATATTCTGGGCAAATGTAAGAGTGCTTTTGCTGTTTACTGATGAATACTTAAGGGTGAAAAGGGGCTTAGCTCCTCTGTGAAACTGGCTATATACAAAACCATCATAAGGCCTTTGCTATCTGGAGCGTATTATAATCTCATCAGATGGAAAGATTGAGAGTTGATGAGAGGAACGTCTTACGGTACTACTTGAACCTCAAGTGCAAGAAGGACGCAAGGTGTTATTACTCTGCCCCGACAAGCTGAAGAATATACAGAGAGAGCTTCATGTTAAGACTGGCCATTGGTCTTTTGACAAAAGCTGTAAATAGCGAAAATGTATTGACTAAGCGCTGTTCCGTGGAGCGGGCGGAGTTCGATCACATTTTAGGGGCAAAAGGCTTTATCACTTCTGCACTTTGGGGATGAAATTTATTCCACCAATGGGGAAGCACTCGGGTACCATAGACGGTACAGAACTTATGACTTTAATAATCCTGTGTATGATACTGTACAATACCACTGAATTCCTTATTTTTAATTTTTATTTCCGTGTTTGTTTAGTTCTCCCTTCTCTTGTATAAGTAAATAATAGTTCTAAGTTTTTATTTCTGTTTTGTTTTAAGTTCCCCCTTTTTTGTAAATAGTAGTTTTAAGTAAAAATTAATTACTCTATTTTTTATCCTTTTTTCGCGGAAATTACACACAAAGATGACATTGTCATAGATTACTCTAATGCTCATATTGGCTGACCTTGATTATTATATATTTCATAATAGTTATAGATCCTAGATCCATACATAGCACACTGTTCCAAAATGTTTTTTTTGCCATAAATTCGAATAATGTACATAGAGTCTTGTACTTTTGCATGTTTGTAGGGCATGATGAGAACATGAAATTCACAAATGTTTGGGATGATCGAGCCACACCCACACTCACGCCCACAGGAGTTACAAGTCAAATTATGCATAAATTAAAACTAATTGTATGACCTTTATTGACTCAAAAATCATTTGTAAAATATATGTGTTCAATATAATAAGTACAAGGATCATAGCATAGTATAGTTTTATTTATTTGCAATAGATGACGGTGTTTAAGATTAAAGTGCATGAACTTTGAAATATTTGTTCCGTACTCATACTGCAATGGTTAATTCCTTTTAATGGCGATTTTCCACACAAATAGATCAACATATTGAACGAATTTGGGGCTAATTGGATATATAGCTTCAAGCTTTGGAATTCAGAGGACGGAATTTTTTTCCATACAAAATAAAGAAATTTTTTTGGGTTTGTTTAAAACTTTTTTAAACACTGTTTTACTGAAGAACTATTTATATCAGTCTTCTTCTAGTTCCAATTCTTCGACAGAATCAGGGGCACTATCCTCGTCATCTAAATATAAACCAATATTTCTTGACCATGGTTCCAATTGAATGGCTGATGGTTTACAAGATTTATTACTTCTGGTGGAAGTGAATTTTGTTTGTTCTGACATTTTCTTTTAGACATATATATAAATAAGACAAAAGTGGATCCAAAGAATCCATATATGTATTAAAGACATCAGTTATATTGCCTGAAACGAAATTTTTGCGAAAATGCACAATAACTACCAAAAAGATAATATATTATATTAAGGGCACTTTAAGAAGCATTGATAAATAACTTCGCATTCTAGCTAATATTTAAGTTGATTGAACATCCACCGAACACAAGTACTTTAAGGTTAGGTTATTCGGAAATATCACACCACATTAAACACATAGTAAAAACAATGGAAAAGTCACAAAAAATATCTTTTTTTTAAATTTTTTTTACATACCTTCCAAATTGTTTTCCATATTACAAGCCCTATTTCCACTGTTAAAATCTAAATTCACAACCACAAATGTTTTATAGGAATGAACGCAAACAAAAACATGTGATCGAAAACCTTACCTATGGAAAAGTGAAATTCAACTCCAGCAACAATTTTTTTCGAAACACTTTTATACCAATCACAACTAAATGGGATTTTACATCGAATTTCGTTTTAAAACTTAAAAATATCAAGGCAAATTTCAATTATTTTATTCTAAAAACTCAAAAAAAAATAAAGACAAGAAACGAAATGCATATGGGTGATTCCTTGGAAATAACGTTTTCTTTGTCCATCACGTTTATTTCCATGTAATTAAGGGACGGCAAATAAATAATCGCGTAATTTCAATACTTTTATGGTACACAAGATTTTCCACAACAATATTCTCACCTGCGTCGCGCTTATTCGATAGAAACATACAGAAACTAATGAAAATATCAGAACCGTGGCGTGTCCATTTCATAAAAATCAAGGTTTATACTATATTCACTCCCTCATTTCGCAGGATGGATTGATATTTTTTATGGTCATTGAAATTGCCTAGATAGAGGATATTTTCATGTATTTACCGAGCGTAAATCTCCTATTTAGGCCCGACTAACAAGATCTAAACTTTGTCCACGCATTTTTGCCTAATATCGTATATTTACGTTTTACCGCTGTGGCGCCATGTTGGATGGGTATAAAGGCGCCCTCGCTGTGAGAACTCGACCATTGTATATCAAATGTTATGTTTACATCAATGGCTGACAGATTTATCCACATTGAATCGATTGGAGTGAAGTGTTTTCTTTACGAAGGGTAAGTCACAAAATTAGCAGTCAATACCATGGTACCGCTTTTTTATTGCGCAATATAATACTCGCCCTCCTAGTGACGAAATTTGTTCGATATTTAGTCATCGAAATGTGATTTTCAAAGGAAATTATCTCACGTCAATTTGGCATAGAATGAAGTCAATTTAAATATGAAATGTCAATACCGTGGATGTCAGAATCGTGGCAATTCTGAAAATGATAGTACAAAATATATTGATAAATGTTTTAAATTGTTGTAGTTCAATAGATGTTGGTATACACTATAGTAGTATATATAAACAAAAACTGTAAAAAAAAATCACATCCGAGGTATGTTAAAAACTAATAATTTCACCATCCGAAAAAACGTTATTTCCAAGGAATCACCCATATGCATTTAGTTTTTGCTTAGGGGGTTTCCGACCAAAAAAACTGCTAAAAATACATTCGATCAATGTCTTTCCGATTACTAACCGAATGTTCTTTAATCGTGAGAACTAAGTCGAAAAGGCTAAAATTTAATTTGTAAGCAATTGGTAAGGGTACTTGTTTGCGAAAACGCGCAAAAAGTTGCAAACGCCGCATATAGAACATGTTAGGGGATTCCTTAACAAGCAATCTTACATCCACAGCTTCATGCACAAATATAACTTTTCCTCCAAGAGATATAAGCATTTTTTGATTTTATTATTTAAAACTGATATATAACAAACTACAATATAACAAATACAAAGGATAAAGGAATTTAATTATTTATAAAATGGTTTTATTCTAAGACTCTTGAGCGTTATTTATTATACAACATTTAGCCCATTTACTTTTAAATTCGCATTAATTTAGAGCCGCAAATATAAAATTGCTGTGAAAACGAATAAATTATGAAGAAATTCGTGAAAAACGCTTGATTTCTATGACGCTTCATTAAAATACTATGTCAAGAAAAGTTTTTTGTTTATGAAAATATTAATTTTTTTTAATTTATGCCAAAAAAAAATAGATTTTAGACCAGTGTGCATTGTATATTAGGAAGATATAATGAACAAATGAACTTATTGTAATGCATTAACTTCTCAGGGAATAAATAGTTCGATATTGGCTAGCTTATACTAAAAAATTTGGCAAAAATTATTCTTCTTAAAAAAAACACAAAATATTTAACATTGCGTGGACAACCAGATACGTAAAAATTCTGAAAACCTATTACCGTTGGAGCGGAAAACCCCGGGTTTTAATTCAAACAAGTATTGATTGTGTAATGAAATGTATTTGATTATACATAAGTACCAGTGTATGCAATTTGTGCACGCACATTCGTTCGTACATTCAGGCAACACATGTCCTGTAGAATTTATTGAAAAATAATACTTGTCCAAACACATAGCCGTACTCACACCTACATCTGATACAAATGTGTGCTTCCCAGCGTACAATTCTTTCCAACGTGTCGGACGTCTGTACATTTTGTAAAAAGAAATGGGTTTGTTTAATCACTGAATACATTTCGGACAGCACAAATTTATTCAGACTGTTTTAAGATTCTTCAGCACTTTGGCTAATCTTTTGTCAGGCTTATTCTGCACATTCTTTGAAATTACACACGATGTATGCAACATCACCTGCAAGTAGGGAATGCAAATTCCCGGACTTTTTCATTTCCTGGGAAAGTCGGAAAAATAAATAAATTTCCCGGGATCCTGGGAATTCCCGTTTAAAATATGAGTCCCATATTTTATAACTTCGTTCGATTGTTTTAGGTCAATTTTGTACAACACAAGAAACGAAATATCCTACATAAAGTTTTAGTTCAAGTTCTACAAAGCTTGGAATTTAGTATCGTATTATGAATAAACATTTTTCTCCAGCAGAGTTTGCCGACCCCCGAGGATGCCATTCATCCCTAAACCATTACCGAATGTCCTCGGTGTTTTACTCTCCTTTTTCTATTTTTGTTATTACATTATTTCGCATACATTATACGTCACGTCTGCCAACAGAACCGAACAAATTAAATTTGCTCTCATCTGTGAAAACTACCTTTAAAATAGTCAGCCTTATTACGGTCATACTGAAAATTGGACGTTTTTATGAAATGGCACTATGTTTGTCGAAAACGACCAAAATACAACTCTGTTAGAAATCTATTTTTCGTACTACGTGACTCGTATTCGACTGTGATATTTTGTGAAAATTTATTTTAGAATATAAATTACAATCCCGAAGAAATTTGCAAGGTTGGTGTAGCTTTTGGATGAAAAACCAGAACTGGCCAGAGTATACCACAACAGTCTACGGAAAATTAACAGGCAAGAGTGGATGAAAGTGTGGGCCGATTACTCCGACTACTTCACAAATCACGAGGAAAAAAATTTATTAAAACAGCTCGAGAGAAAATATCTTATTGAAAAGCACTTAAAAGTACAAACCGATTTACTCGTATGTACTGAGGTAAAACAGTCTTTAAATCAAATCGAAAGACATAGCAGGAAGCTGCATAAGATCGAGGAAGAAAAGTTGAAGCTTTTCAAGAGTGAACTATTAAGGAAGGAAGAAAAGTGTAAGCTCTACTTTACAAGAGCGAGTTGAAAAAAAAAGCTGAACAAAGAAGTATTTTACTAAAACTAAGGCAAGATGAAATTTAAATTAAAACTCGACAAATATAACTGAAATAATCGAAACATGGGTCAAAATAATTGTTAGAATGACTAGTAATGAGTATTTAACTTTAAGTTGGTAGAGGATACACAAATTAAATGATTTTTGTTTGAACTGTTATTTTTCGTTTAAAGTATTTAACTAAAGAAAAAAATGATTTTCAAGTTATGTGTTCTAATTTAAACTACAAATATTTTAATAACTTTTTTGTAAATATTCAAAGCATTTTTTCTCTTATTTTCGAAGCTGTCAAATCCTCATTCGTTTCAGGGCTCGAATTTTCGGAAGGTTCGTTTTCAATAGTTATTTCAGAAGATTCTAATTTGTAATGAATAATTTGTAACAGAGTGAATGATGTAACCGTAATAAGGCCGAATAAGTCATGTTGATCATTACCCAATTTTTAATTACAGCATGTAAGTTACCTGGCTTCAAAATTAAACACCTTTGGATTTGTATTCTCGTGCAAATTAAAGTCGATCGTTTTTATTTTTTGCACTAATACAGGGCTTTTAACGGGCTAAACGACTATTTATGTTTTCTCGAAACCACCCTGACAGTTTCGGCGAAGAAATTAATCTGAAAAGTTTCCTTCAGGGCCGTTGGAATTTTTGGTGTGGATACAAAGGGGCCCTTTCGAATTTCTCTTAAGATATTTGTGTTTATTATTGCTTATTTTGTATTCATCCATCTTTGTTATATCTTGCTATAATATCATGAACTATTGACTTATTTTTTTTTATTATTTCGGCGATTAGGCGTTCAGTTTTACCCCTTACGCAGTGATAAGCTACCAAATTGAGGTCTTCGCATGTGGATTGCTTTATTTTACGTGGCATTTAAAAAGATAGAAAAATTGTATTCTCTTCCGAAAAATCAAACTCCAACTGGAGCCAATTTAAGCAAAAATGCGTTTGACTATTCGTTTCCTACGGTATATTGTGCCCGACTTTCAATCTGATCATGTTTATGAGGAATTTCTTCGTTCTTTGTCCACTGCACCATTGTATTCATATTAATGCAATTTGTTCTTGGAAAATTTAAACGTTGTAATAAATACGCAATGAGAAGCAATCAAAAGTTTAGAAGAAATTTATTTCTAATCATTTTAATTAAAATAACACATTTGTATTCAACACTTGTGATCTTGTTCCAACCCCTCACAAAAGAGTTTTGTAAAAAAACTCCACACACAAGGGACTTGTTTTACCTGTTTACTGCAACAAGAAGCTAAAACACACATTCACAAAAAAGAGTTTTGTAAAAAACCCCACACAAAATGCACTTGCACTACCTGTTTACTGCAACAAGAAACTGAAACACACCTGACAATCACACCCGCAAGCAGTATATATATTCAACAAGTGTACGCAATAGTGAAAAGTCTAATTTACCCAAAAATGAGCAACAAATTCAGAAAGTTTTCGTGCAAAAACGACCCGAATTTATTTTGTTACGTGTGCGGTAAATACACCATCTTGAAAAATAAACAAATTTTCTCAGATGTAGTACAAAAAAAATATAAAGATTGCTATAATATAAATCCGCACAATTTAAACCAGCATTGGACACCGAGTACTATATGCATGTCATGTCGATTGAACTTATCTTCTAACGTAAAGTAGGTATAGGTTAATAGATTTGGAATATTTTATACTAACAGTATTAAATCTTTTTTGTATCAGTATCTAAATTTTGAATTCTTCATATTCCTTATTTCAATTTTTTTTCCATTTTACAGACGACACTTGGAAATTTCGAAGACTATGCTATGGAGAGAAACAGCGAGCCACCAATCTGCCTGTTATTTTTGTTTAAGTACAACAAGCGGCTTCGGAAAACATATGCGATGGTCTTACCCCACGAGGTCGCTGATGGGTTTACACTTGTAGTTCTACATTCGGAAAAAATTGCAAATGCAAAAGATTGGGGTGCAAGCTGCCGTCAAGTGCTTTCATCTTCACCAGGACTCTCAACCACAAGTATGTGTTACCAATCAGATAGTTCAGATCCAGCACTACCATCTGCAAATGACGAGTTCATCCCACACAAACATTTCTCGCCGAGACCATGGAATCAAGACCAGCTTAATGATGTAATTAGAGACCTTGGATTGTCGAAAAAATCTTCTGAATTACTTGCGTCCCGGATGAAAGAAACAGATCTGATAACTGAAGAAACTAAAGTATCGTATTACCGTACACGGGAAAAAGGCTTACTTCATTATTTTGCTGAAGAGGATGATTTTGTGTACTGCACAGATATATCTGGTTTGATGACTGCCATGGGCTTACAGAGATATGATTCAAACGAATGGGGTTTATTTGTCGACTCATCAAAACGCAGCTTGAAGTGTGTCCTTTTGCATAATGGAAATAAATTTGGATCCTTGCCGATCGCACATTCAACCAAAGTAAGAGAAGAATACTCTGTAATTGCATTGGTCATGAACAAGATAAAGTACGATGAACATAAGGGTAAAAACATATGAAATCAACCGAATTTCTTATTATAAATTCAACTAATAAAATATAAATTTTAATAAAATATAAAATGGTTTTAAGGTTCAATCAACCGAAAGAAGATTATTAGCAACTATGATTGTCAAGTGTGTTTTATCTTCGTGTTGCATTCCGGTAGAACTGGGTTTTTACAACACCCTTCTTGCGTGTGTTTTTACACGAGCACAAGCATTAAATACAAATTTGTTGCTGCTCAATGTAACTATTTTCAATCCAAATTAATTTCTTTTCATATCAGAATCATAAAAAAAATTTAATTTTTTGCTCATTTTTGTTGAAAATGTAAAATTTCAATATTCTTGACGAAATGGGATACCTTTACCTAATTGTGAATAAAATCAAAATTTATCCATCGATTTTCTTATGAAATGTCTAATTTTATTCTTAGCAGGTCAGGCTTTACTATCAAAGTGCTAAAACGAGCACTTTTTGCCGCTTAGGATTTTTTATAATTTTTTTTAAAAAAAAATTTGTATAAATTTTGGCTGAAAAATATTATTTTTCAACACAACTTTTTAGATAACTCCGCAACTCTTGTGCAGTCTAAAAAATAATGTTAACTAAACTTGTAGGTATTTTAGTAGCAAATTATTTGGTGTATTCACTAGTAAAGTGGGATGAATCGTTCTTGAGTTATGTTAAAATCAGTGGAACAAGCTTTTCAAAAATGGACAATTTTACTTAAAAAAAACTTATCCATAGAATTTAAAATTTTGTCCACTTTTGTAACATGGATCTCGTAATACATCAGGAAAAAATAGTGGTTTTAAATGGTATTTTTTCCTGTTGACCTGTGTTATTTGTTATTTTATATTTCTTAATTTTGTATGTTTACATAAAACATATGTATGTTGAAAAACATACTATGTTATTTTTGGAAAATTCTTACTGACAAATATTTCTCCAGTAAAAACTTGTCAGTTCTCTATCATCGAACTGTCAAACTAATCTCTCTTGCTCTGTTGTTACTGACTCTTTGGTTGATGAATCCAACCAAACAAGATTGATGAATCCCGAGATTTTAATAAGTAAATCCCGGGATTTTTCGGGATTATTATTAATTTTGAAAAACATAAAATTAAGAACAATGACAAAAGTTCAGTGGGGTATTATTTTTTGGAATCGTCGAAACGTGCACCTCAAGCAAAATGCAAATTGTGCAAAAAGGGTTTAAAAAACTATGGCGGCTCTACAAAAGGTAACTATAATAACACATCTTAACTTAAGTGAATTATGGAATATGTATGTCTATTATACGGCTTATTCTCCAAAAATTACAAAATTTATTGCGTCGGGTTAGTTGTTATTTTAAGCAAAGAAAGTAAAATAACAAAATCGGGCCAAATGCATAGTTTCGGATTTATGGACCCCTTCATTTCGGATACTTTTTCCACCGACGTCCCGTGTAAAGCCATTGATATCACTTTTTTGTATAAAACAAGTCAAAACAAGCTCAAAAAATAATGTAAAATTTTTCGATAAGTCGCTTAGTTATCGAGTTATCGAATGTTTACGTTTCTCAAACAACAATTTAAAATTTTTCTAAAATAATTTTTGTTTTTGTTTGAAAAAAAATATTCGAAAAATCGCGCGATGTTTTTAAAACAATTTTTGTTTTTGTTTGAGAAAAGTAAAAAAAAATCGATAATTTTTCTAAATGTCAACATCCGATAACTCGATAACTAAGCGACTTATCAAAAAGTGCTACATTATTTTATGAGTTTGTTTTGAATTGTTTTATACAAAAAACTGACGCCATAACCCTCTCAAATATTCGAGATTTAGAGACCCATAACTCCGAAAATACACATTTGCCCCGATTTTGTTATTTTAGTTTTTTGCTTAGAATAACGTATTCTAACTCCCTTGTTGTTTTTGACCTGTTCCCAAAAACAATTAAAAATAGAATCCCGAAATATTCCGAAAACCCGAAAAATCCCTAAATGCCGCGATTTCGAAAATCCCGAATCCCGGGATTTTTTCAAATAAATCCCATTTAGCATCCCTAGTGTATACTAACTGAATTCCGTTGAAAGGCTCCATGTCTTTCATATGTTTTTGTGATCTAGAATAGTTTGTTACGTACATCAAAGTGTTTTGAAGCAATCATAATACATTTGCAATAAATACATATTGCATTGGACTCATTATTGGCGTTTAGCCACTTCTTAAATGAGGGTTCTGTTCCATACCTTACGATATTTTTGGGTATCTCTCCACAAGAATGTTCAAATCCAAAAACCGGTGAAACTGGTTAACCGGTTTTCTTGCAATTAACTTAGTTTTCGAATAAACCGAAAACCGGTTATTTGATGTAAAATATTAATTAATTTTTGAATTAAGTACCACGGAATCTATTTATCAAAATATTTTTATAGCTTTAATAAAATCTACATGAAATTTTAACAGTATAAAATATAATACAAAATAAGATTTAAATTAGATTGAAGAATTAAGATCAAAAGCAAAAAAGTTAACCTGCTTTAGCAAATTGGTGTTGTATAGAAAACGGGCTAAAGCGCTAAATACAATCTCAAAAAGCGTACACATTACGCGTTTTTTAAAAAAAGTGTAAATTAAATTTTTTCCGCGTTTCGGATTGTCGAAAAGCGCTAAATCTAGCCCCAAAAGAACTAAGTTGGCATCACTGATACGAACAGAATTATTCGTCGCTCAGCTACTGAGGGTCAGTAAGTGAGCAAAGCAAGCAAAAGGTCCGCAAAAAAGTTCTTTACTTTTATTGTTGCGATTGCTTTATGTAGTTGCCTTAGATATTTCGTCACAGGCGAAGCATTAAAGAGGAAGAGAGAAGACGATAGGGCACTCATTTGAATGCATTAATAGCCAGTGGCGCCGCGATATAAAAATTTAGGTAAATCAACTATTTTTCAACAAAGTGTAAATGTAAAATAAAACACAAATATACAGGCCAAACAAAATTAATCTTCATGTATTTTGTTCAATGCATATAAAATGAAATAATAAAAACATTAAAATAATCTCCATAACTAATGTAATTTTGTTTATAACTAAAAAATTAGGAATTAAGTTTAACAATTAATAATGACCTATCCCCACGCGCAACACACATCCATGCTCAGAAGATCGTTTGCCGAGTTTTTACCAAGTAAAGGGTCTCGAGTGAACACATGAGCCGAGCGAGCGAACAAAAAAGGTCCTTGGTTGGGCGAAGAGCAAGCCAAAGACGAACGAAGCATCGTGTCAGTGGATAAGAGGTTTTTTTCTGACAACACTCACCAGAGAGACCAATTATTGCGAGCTCTGACTAAAAGAAAATTATTTCTCTACTACACTGTCCAGGGAGCACAATTTTAAAGTAACTAAATACATTAAATATGGCCATCGGTGGTGCAATGGCTAGTGTGCTCTGCTCTTGTGCATGAGAACGTGGGTTCGATCCCTGCGACACTATCGACTACTTAGCCATGAAAAAACTTCTCAAAATGCCTTTCACAACCGGTGTAAAACTGTAGGTCCCAATTAGTGAGTTAAAAATTAGCAAGCGCACAGCTCACTGGTTATGAGAAGCTGTACCCAATACATTCATAACTTTATATACACTAAATTAATAAATTGGTATGAAATACTATGCATAGCTAAACCCAAAGCTAAATCTTATATGTTAGTGTTGTAACGGGTTTTTCAATAACAGCGCTACAAAAGTTTTTTTTAAATAAAACAAAACCGGTTTTAGATACCAATGAAATTATTTATTCCTGTGAAAGTACGTTCGATGCCATTATGTATGGAACTCGATTTCTTTTACATGGCCACCACGGGCACGCTTGCAGAAGTCCAGACGCTGAACCCAATTTTCCACGGTTTTCAAGCATAAATCGGCCGAAACGGCTGCAATTTCACGTTCGATATTCGTACGAAGATCATCAATAGTCGCTGGCTTGTTGGCATAGACCATAGACTTGACGTAGCCCCACAGGAAATAATCTAACGGCGTCAAATCGCACGACCTAGGCGGCCAATCGACTGGGCCATTTCGTGAGATAACACGTTGACCAAACTTGGTTTCCAATAAATTGATTGTGGCACTCGCTGTGTGGCTTGTGACGCCGTCCTGTTGGAACCACATGTCCACCAAGTCCATATTATCCAATTGGGGCCAAAAATATTCGGTGATCATTGAACGGTAGCGATTCGCATTCACAGTAATGTGCCGGTTTTGATCATCACGGAAGAAGTACGGCCCAATGACGCAAATGAAACCGTAATTTTATCGGGATGCAATGATGACTCATGGATTACGTGTGGATTGCTGCCTGACCAATAACGCATATTTTGCTTATTGACGAAGCCATTCAGCCAGAAATGAGCCTCGTCGCTGATTGTTGAGGCCTCTTAAATTAGAGGCCACTGACTCAAAATTTCGGTAGTAAATTTTAATAATTTCGACTCGTTGTTGGCTCGTATATCTTTCCATGATGAAATGGCAAACCTTACTGAAGATAAATGTGAAAAGAGCGGGATTTACTTTTGTAGCGTCTCTGTAGAAAAACCCTTTATTAGGAAATTTATAGAAAACAGGGTCGATATGCGAGAGAGCGATACGCAACCAGAATCAAACCATGCACCAACCAACCAAAGAGTTAAATACAACAGCAACTCGAACTCGATGAAATGACCTACTACCTTGTCGTCATCAAGAGAAAAAAATTATTACCCAAAGCATAAATTAAAATTATCCCTAAAAAATAATATAACCTGCAACAAGAAACAGAAACATTAAGAGTAAACACGGCGTAAATACAACGCGCAGGTATTAGGCCTGTTTGAGCATTTATGCATAGAGCAATAGCTAAGAGTCTCCCTCCCTTTATTTGCGTTATCTCGACAATGACGAGATAGTAGGCAGTGTTGCCAGAAGCTATCAAAAGCGAGCAATTTAAAAAAAAAAGTGATAAAACTGAAAAAATCAAAAATTGTAGTACTGCGGGCACTTTATGCCCAGAGCTGGGCGCTAAGAATTACATGTGTAATGGATTGCGGTTTGAATTACGATTATTTTAATTGCAATTTAACATTTTTTAAAATTAGGATTATTGTAATCCTTCATTGGAGTCATTATGATTACGATTGCAGTAATCGTAATTTCGAAAAATTTGAAATTACAATTACAGTAATCGTAATCCTAATGTCTTCGATGAAGGATTACAATAATCCTAATTTAATTTTTTTTAAATAACGATTTTTTGAGTAATCGTAATCTTAGTTATTTAAAGAAGTTAGCGAAAGCTAATCTAGAGGTGAATTCAAATGGTACGTGTTACCTATGAAGACAATTATTAGCGAAAAAAAAATATTGACAAAATAAAAAAAAAAATTTGCTTCAGCCGGGAATCGAACGAGCGCCTCTGCGTCAAAGATCTAGCCATTCTACCACTGCACCACAACAGCTGACGTGGTGACGAGTTTATGTTGAGTAATACGTGGCTAAGAGTACTGAGACCTGACCTAAGGCAAAGCACATGTTTTTCCATGGTGTTTATTTATAGCACAACTCTTTTTTTTATAATTGAATAAACCAATACTATTTTTGTATATGGTGAGTCTATTGCTACCGGAGTCAGTGCATTGAGTGCAATAGTAAGTGTTGTTCCAGAAAAAGCAGTGCGAACGTATGTAAGTATTTTTATATATTACAGTAATAAATTATTACAGAAATTGGGTGTTTTCACTCAGTAAAATCAATGATTGCTGCACTAATCAATTCCAAATTGTAATAGTTATAAATTGTCAGCATTATCAACAAAACAACGCTGATGACGGACTTTGGCAAGTCCGGCAAAACACATACACTGTTGTCTGTTGCTTTGTTGTGTACAGTGTTGTTCTTCTCCATTGAAATCAGCCTTTGACTATTACAATAGAACTTGCCATTTTTATATTATAAAAAAATATAAATTTCACATGCACATTACCAAAAGATCGAAAAATTCTCTATCGAAACATTGTTAATTGGTGGTATTTTGATTAAAAAGTATTGATTTTCTTGAGAAGTTCACAAATTTTTTTCCTATGTATGTATCATAGTTTCAAATTACAGACAAACATGAGTTCTACAAATCTACTTTCAACCGAAGAGTCCGACTTTTCCGGAGATGATGACATAGCCGATCCCGATTTTGTGCAAAGCTCCCAGAGCAAGAAACGAAAATCTGATGGGGAAAGTTGTACGTTTGTGAACAAATCAAAGTTGTTTGAAACAAAGACACTTTTCAACCATGAATATTTCCGTGATTTGGAACATGTAAGTTGCTTATCTACCAGAGATGTATTTAAGTATGGTGAGACTATGCACACCAAATATCTTCAATAGCAGAGTTGGATAAGTGATGGGTATTATTATTACGTTGTGTTTTAAAACTGAGAACATTTATGGAACTTTTGTGTGTTTTTTCAAGGTTATCGACGAAACAACACAAGTTATTACCACTAGTGCTAAGTGTACAACTTGTAGTGCGGTTGTTAAAGCTACTGGATGGGTTACTTCTAACTTCGTGACGCATCTACGTCGAAAACATTGCAATGTTTTTCAAAAATATGAAAGCAGTAAGCCAAAAACTCGCAATCGCGCACTTGACAAGCAGAAGCGTTTTGATGAACTCGTATTATCGTTTATTATTGAAACTTCATCTCCTGTATCTATAATCGAAAGGGAGTCTTTCAAAGCTATGTTTAAAGGAACGGGACTTAAAGTGATGAGTCGGAAAGTTGCTATGACAAAACTTGACTCTAAATATAATGAGATGATGGTCGGAGTCAAACATAAAATGGCAAAAATACAAAGTTTCTGTACAACAGCAGATATTTGGTCAACAAACCATCGCAGCTTTTTAGGGTACACTTGTCACTGGCTAGACAACAGTTTTCAAAGAAATTCAGTGGCTCTGGCGTGTCGAAGATTTAGTGGTTCACATTCAGCAGAACGGATAGCACCATTAATTGCAGAGATTAACAACGACTTTAATTTGGATCATTCAAACGTTGTAGCTACTGTCACGGGTAACGGTTCCAATTTCGCGAAGGCGTTTAGGGAACATGGTGTTCAACCTATGGCGTTCTCCGCTGATGGTGAAGTTGCTGATGATCCAGATGTTGAAGAAGATATGCCACAGTTCCACGAAATTGGCCCTTATCTACCCAAACATGAACGGTGTGCCAGTCATACATTAAACTTATTAGCCACTACAGATTTCAACAAAATTTTGAAAGAGAATACGGAACTTTATCAGAGACACAGTCAGGTATGCATTAAACCATAATTGTGACTCAGAATTATCACATAAATGTAACCAGACAAATTTCATTGAATTGCAAATATCAATTTTTCTCAAACTACTTCTTAAGGCTTTTAAAAAATGTAATGCGCTTTGGACAAAATGCAACCGGCCAAAATCATCTGAAATTATTAAAAACGTCTTGGGTTCGGCTTTGATAGTTCCGGTAGTGACGAGATGGAATTCAATGTTTGATGCTGTTACACGTCTGTTACTGCATGAAAAAAAAAACGATTTGTTATGCGATTCACTTGAATTGACAAGAATGACATCGGGTGACTTACAGTATTTGCGTGAATATTGCAAAATAATGTCACCCATTAGTTCAACTCTCGACTTCCTACAGAGAGAAAAAAGTATGCTCTTCGGATGTCTCATTCCATCTTTGGTCTCATTAAGTGTCAAAATTAAAAGGATGGCACAAGACGAAAGTTTGCAATTTTTAAAAGAAATGGCAGCAGCTCTGGACACTAAGTTGTGCGCCAGATTTGTGAAGTTTTTCACATTAACACCGGAAGCAAGTGCTGCTGTAGTAGCGACAGTTCTTTTACCTGATGTGAAAATGCGGTGGTTTAAGACGTTAGGCAACAGGCTTCCGAGTATTACCGAACAGCACATCCACAATTTGGTTGTTCGTGAAATTGAAGCAACAGTAAATGCTGATGATGAAATCAACCATTGCGTATCATCACAATCTAGTGAATTTGAATATAATTAAAATAACACCACTCGTAATGCAAATTTATTTATTTTCAGAACCATATGGCGACCCATCTGGCCGAAATGACAGCGAACAAAGTAACCGTTCAAATATTATAAGTAAGGAATTTTTAACATATTTGAGCGATGCTGATACGGATACCAAAACTTTTGAAAAGTATCCAGTGCTGAAAAAAGCTTCTTTGAAGTTCAATACACCCCTTACTTCATCAGCACCGGTAGAAAGATTGTTTTCTTTCGCCGGAATTATAAATAGCCCACGTCGTCATGCTCTTACTGATGTTTCTTTTGAAAAATTAGTGCTTTTAAAAGCCAACAGCCAACATTGCTAATATTTTTTGCCACTTACGTAATTTGATTTTGTTATTTTCATTACATTTGGAATTTGTTTTTTTTTTGTTTTTTGTCATTTATGTATCTTAATTTTGTTAATATGTAAGTGTATAGTTCTTTCTCAATAAAAAACACTTTATGTAGTAAGCAAAAGGTTTTTTTTTAAATAAAATAAAAAAGTAATCCATGCCTTAGGATTACTTATTCCTTATAAAAAAACACGTGATTACAATTACAGTAATCCTTCATCGAAGACATTAGGATTACGATTACTGTAATTTCAATTTCGACTTTTTCAGAATTACGATTGCTGCAATCGTAATCTTAATGCCTTCGATGAAGGATTACTTTAATCTTAATCGGATTTTTTTTTGTTTTAGGATTACTGCAATCGTAATCGTGTGGTAATCGTAATCCTTATTGCCCAGCTCTGTTTATGCCTTATATTCAATAAAAAACACATTTTCGTAGGCCATACATATTCGAATACCGTCATACATATTCGAAATAACATTTTAGTCAAATTGTCATATTAAAACTATGGTATCAGTTGACAAAATTAATTTTGGGACTTTGTATCTCTTTTGAGCCATGCCCGATTGTCTTTCTGGCTGGTCAATATAGTAACTGACGTAAACCTTTATCGATCACAATGGATTGTTGTCAGTGTTTATTATTTATTAGTTTGGGATTGAAAATTGGTCTTATGACTACACTCCGTCTGGTAATCCCATTCAAATGTTGTGCGGTCAATTCATGATAAATACCCGAAAAACACACGTCACTCTGCTATTGAGTACTAACAAATTTGCAATGGGTAACTAACGGTTTGTCGGCCGCGAAAGATCTTGGACCCAAAGGGTAACTACAAGTGAGGGTGTGTTCAAGTCGGTTCACTCAACTGAAATTTCTGTAGTTGTTTTTTTTTTAAATACACTTTTTGGAATTTGCATATAAAAACGGTATTGGATAAAATTATGTGTATTACAATTTTAAATTCGTACTCAAATGTTATCTTTATTTTAAAAATGTATTTGTTTAAAATAAACTGTTTTATCAAGTTTTGAAAAATTCGACTTTTAAATTCATATGTGAAATTAATTGTTTGGATTAAGTTGTACATTTTTGTATAAAATTCATATACGAAAACCATAATGAATTTAGAAAATATTCTAAAATTAAGAAGCCATATTCGAATTTGGAGTACTCAACCATATAAACTCATAAGCGGTTAACCAAGTAACCACTTTCATAAAAGTTGTTTCCGTTTTTTAAACTTATTAAAGTAATTAGATCGTTGATCAGTAGTAAATTAAGAGGGAAATTCACAAATCGACAAGTTTTTTTTTATTTTTTAGAGTCATGTTCTCCGTACATTAAAATTAATGAAATTCCTAATACCGTCATGCTTTTGCAATAACGGTTTTGTTAAATGCCAACTCACGTAGATATTTAACATTCACACCCGTGCTACTTTTATAGACTTTATGTTATAAGTACTGATTGAAAATATCCACTATTTCAGAGTACAGTTCCGAAAAACAGTCATACATTATAGAAAATATTCAGTTTTTCGACAACAAGTGCTAAAAATGAAGCGAGAAATGTCAAAAATTTGCCAAAAATTGCACAGAAAAGAGCTAAAAGGAATTTAGCATCTTTGAAAGAAACAGTGCAGAGGCAAAAAAAAGAGCTAGAATATTGCATTTAAAGTGCTAAACTGGTAATACTGGTAGTAGGTCATTTCATCGAGTTCGAGTTGCTGTTGTATTGTACTCTTTAGTTGGACATGAAACGGATGGAACCAAAGCAAACACATGTACACTGACTGTAGACTTGTGTCGAACTCGTTCACTAGTTCTCGAACACGTTCATTTAAGGTGCCCGGTCGTAACAATAACGAACACACTCGCCGTATCGAACATGTGCATTATATTCATGGGGGTGATGTCTGGTCACCCTAACTGAACTAGGTAGTTCATGAACTACCCAACTCTAACTGACTGCCTTATTCATAAAAAAACATTAATGTAGCTCTAAAGCAGCGAAGGCCAAGCCAGATGCTCATTGAGCAAACTTTTAAAAAAGAGCTTTTGTGCTTTCACACCGACATGATTCCATCAGGCAATCAGATCGCGACACACAATGCATGATTGTCACATGGATACGAAAACATAAACAGTCGATATTGTAACTTCAGGCAAGCAAGACATTAATCAGAATGAACACTAAAAAAAATATATTTAATAAATCATGGGAAGAAAATTTTCTATTTGCTGAAAATTTAAACGGCGAACCGATATGCATGGTTTGTGATTACAACGCTAAGCGGAATCATAAATTTAATATTGAAAGGCATTATAATATATGCCAGAAAAAATGGGTAAATAATAATTCTGATAGATCAAAATTAGTAAATGATTTAAAATTTAAATTTCAACAGAAAAATATGCCATTATGTCAGCCCCAATATGATGCAAATTTCAAAGAAAAAATTTCTTTTGTCGTTGCGCTAGGCTTAGCAAAACGATGCAGACCTTTTGAGGATGGGACTTTTTTCAAAGATCTGTCAAAAGAAGTGCTCCAATGTTTTGGCGATAAAGCTACAATTTGACAAAACAAAGGTTGCTTAACTGTAAATATTTTTCGATTAGTTTGGATGAGAGCATAGACATAAATAATATGTGTCAACTAATAATATGTGCAAAATCTGTAAATGAGCATCTTCAAACATTCGAAGAAATTCTTTCTGTGGTAACCCTTCATGGTAATGTCAGAGGGGAGACGTTATATGATGCAGTTAAAAGCAACGTCCTGAATTTATTTGACCAAAATAAATTAAGCGCCATTTGCACCGACGGAGCTAAGTTATGGTTGGAAAAAATAAGGGTTTGGTGGGATTCCTTAACAGAAATGGCATAAACGTTCCTTCTTTCCATTGCATAATTCATCAACAATCGCTTTTTTCGAAAGAATTGGGAATGAATTATGCAATGGAAATAGCAGTCAAAATTATAAATAGGATTAAAGGAGGTCATAATGCATTGACATACCGTAAATTTAAAGCTTTCCTTCAGGAATTAGAAACTGATTATGGAGATTTGCTTTTATTTACGGAAGTGCGATGGTTAAGCAGAGGTAAATGCCTGGAAAGATTTTTTAATTTAAGAAATGAGGTTCTCGAATTTCTTCAACATAATTCCACTCCACCTGATGGCGAGTTTATTTCTGCTCTGAATAGTAACGATTTTAATATTGATTTAGCTTTTTTATGTGACGTAACTAGACTGCTCAATGAGCTAAACTTACATCTACAAGGGAAAAATAAAAATATATGTCAACTAGTTTCAATAGTAGATCATTTTGGAAGAAAATTAAAAATACTTATTGCCAACTTAAAAGAGAAAAACTCTTCCCATTTAGAAAAAACTGCTGAAGTTTTTGCAGAAAATCCAAATACAGCCAAAATTAATAGCTATGTTGCAATTATTGAAAGATTGCATGAAAATTATGAAAAAAGATTCGAAGACTTTAATTGTATTAAATATATGTTAGATTTCCATAACTTTCCGCTTATATGTAATATAAGTGAACAAAGTATAGAATTACAAGAAGAATTAAAACGTATGAGGGAAGATTTTACAATTCCACTGGCAGAAGGAGAGACATTTTGGAAGCAAATTTGTAATGAAAAGTACCCTAAAATAAAAAATGAGATATTTAAATTGTATTCAATGTTTGGTTCCACCTATAATTATGAGTCATCATTTTCTTCCCTAAAATTAATTTTAAATAAAAACCAAAACAAATTATCAGATAATCATATTTCAGATCTCTTACGCATTAAACTTTATGATGGAGAAATAAACTTAGATGACGTTATGAATTTTCAAGAGAATTAAATAAAAGCTTCCTAAATAAACATTTTCTCGGTGTACTTTTCAACACAATACAATTGTAAGAGCTTTCAAAATATCAAAGTATGTGTATTTGGCCGTCGCTGCTCTAAAGTATTCATCGGTTATTGAAAGCTTTAAAGCGCCGTGGCCACACATCAAACTGTTTGATCAAATTTATGTATTTATTGGTAATATTTTGTTTGACTTAGCATGGCAACACATCAAATTCATACCATCAAATTTCATTTCAAAGTTGGTGTGAAACCGAAAAAACGTATGATTTTTTGGTCGGAAAAAATTTCATTATTTGTCAAATTATTTATTGATTGTTGAAAATATTTTTTTTTGAATTTTCAAGTGTTTTTTTTTAAGAAATATTTTTTATCCATTTTTCATAACACCGCGTCACCAACAAAAAATAATGTTGTCACTGCGAAAACTAAACAGAAATAAAATTTGAAGTAATTAGGCGCACACACATCAAACCGGCTTCAAATCTCTGCAGCAGCGGCAGTGAGTTTGATGAAATATCTAAACTGTTTAGATTTTCGTCAAACTCACATCAACCTATCCGTGTGAGTTTTTTTCACTAATCCAATCAAAATTATGACAGTTTGATGAGCCAGTTTGATGTGTGGCCAAGCCGCTTAAGATTTGGCGAAGGTTTTATTAGAACCGTATTCATAATGAGTATTTTAACTAGGAAACAGATAATTGACTGGCAGCCCTGTTTTATGTATTCCCACAGTGCTTGTGATGTAAAAACAAGATGGACAATAACCGATAGATGGAACTAATTTTTTTTATTTAAATGCGTCAATGGATTTTTGCAAAATTTTAAACATTAATGGAAAGAACTATATTTGTTGCTATATTCATAAATTTGGATTCAAAAAATCATATTGAATTGGATTTCAGTTTTGGGTAGTCGAATATAAAACCGGATAATAGGTTGTAGTTTCAATGTTTTGATTTTATATACTATGTAACCAAAAGTTAATTTTGGTTAAAAACTATAAAAATTGGAAGAAACTATTTGGTTGCTTAGCAGGGTAATGTGACACTATAAACGCTGCAAATATACACAAAATAATTACAATTGTTTATATCGCATAAATAGTTAAGTACGGCACGCGAGGGAACAGATAATTGACTGGCAGCCCTGTTTTATGTATTCTCACTATGCTTATGATGTAAAAACAAGATGAACAATAACCGATAGACCGAAATAATTTTTTTTATTTAAATGCATCAATGCATTTTTGCAAAAGTTTAAACATTAATTGAAAGAACTATATTTGTTGCTATATTCATAAATTTGGATTCAAAAAATCATATTGAATTCGATTTCCGTTTTGGGTAGACGAATATAAAACCGGATAATAGCTTGTAGTTTCAATGTTTTGATTCTATATGCATCACTATGTAAACAAAAGTTCATTTTGGTTAAAAATTCTAAAAAATTGGAACGAAACTATTTGGTTGCTTAGCCGGATAATGTGACACTATAAACGCTGCAAATATACACAAAATAATTCCAATTATTTATATCGCATAAATATTTAAGTACGAAACGCTTGAAATGTAAAAAAATTATATCTTTTTTGGATTAATTCGGATAAAATAGCCTTAAAGTTGGGTTAAACG
The DNA here is from genome assembly GCA_963931995.1 of Phaonia tiefii. NCBI lineage: Eukaryota > Metazoa > Arthropoda > Insecta > Diptera > Muscidae > Phaonia > Phaonia tiefii. The sequence goes on along the minus strand of OZ008367.1, from coordinate 259,114,950 downwards.
TTCAACAAAAATTGCGACGTTAGAGAACTCTTAACAGAGGAATTTTTCGATTATGAGTACAATTTTTGGGCTTAAGCTTCTTAAACCTTTAACAAACCCATGACAACTTTTTATGAATAAGGCCGTGAGTTTTTTGCTACATGGTTTGTTTCTGGTTGCATATCGCTTTGTGGCCCGTCTACTCTCTCTTCTATTAATTTCCTACTTCATAGTCGATAAATAATTTAATTCAATTATTACCGAAAAGCTTTGGCCATCGCTTTGGCATCACCTTAGAGCTTGCTCAGAAATCGCTGAAACATTACAATCCGAATTCTAACTGGACCTGTCTGACATATCTGCACAACCATACGAATATTTTAATAAAATTTTCCGAATTATTGTCAGAATTACTATCCGAATTGAAATGTTGTACCGACGTTCTATCAGATTTCGGACAGTATTTTAATCAAATTGTTCGCTGGATTGCTATAATATGACTCATGCTTGTGTGTTATATATTGCCCTGAAGACATGATACTTTGTAAAATGGTCTTGTTAAAAGTATAGATTTAAGAGTCAGTTAACATATCTCAATACGAATCTGTTGGTACAAGCGATTCTCATGTTGTAGTCAACACAACATAACACATCATAAGACATCGTCCAACCCAACCAGATTCTTCCTCTTCTGTTTACTTTTCATTTATTATACTGAAGGGCAGCACAACAAAAATGTGTCATACATATGTATGTACATGTACATATTTTGTGCATCCAAGATTGGCTGGTGTTCATAGAGGATTTGCAAATGTGTTATGGAGTCTATTTGGGAATGTCAGCTGTAAAATTAGAGAAACAGTACATTCAGTAAAAGACAATAATGTAGTGACCAATGAAAGTCGTAAATCAAAAGCAAATTCTATTAAGAAATATACTTGTGTAACTTTTCAATAAATAACGCACACTATTACAATAAACACTATAACGAGGTATCCAAATGCATTTTATTCGTTATCATATACTTCGTTTACACGACACTTTAACACGAGTGAACTCGACTCGTGTGAGTACGATACGCAAAAAACCCGCCAGTTTATACAACTCAAGAAAACAGTGTTGAGTAGACATATGGTATGTCACTTTGAATACGTACAGAAAACAGCTGATAACAGAATGTTGCCTACATTCCATTTGTATCAGTTGGTATTCACCTAAACAGAATGTCGGCGTTAAAAATGTGCTTAGCGTCGTAGTCAAACGTTGTCAAAAAGTGGAAAAATAAACATTTTGACTCAGCTCAGAAACTTTTGGCGATGGTAAAAGTTTAGTGTAAACCAGAGATTTGTAGCTAATCCACATTTATCCCGAAATTGTAATAAAATAGAAAAATTTCCAATTTCATGTTTCGTAAACTGAAACAGGAGCGCTTAAAAGTTTTTTTATAGTGGGTACCCTGGTTAAGAAGGCATAAACAAAAAGCATCTGTTAGAATGCGTATTGACAAAGGATGCGTTTATTTGGACACTGAACACGAGTTGACATTCGTTAACACGAATGTAAAAGTTGATTCTTGTCGACACGCTCAATTTTTTAGATACGGTTATGGCATGTGTTTATGTCTGCGTATCGAACTCACACGAGTCGAGTTCACTCGTGTTAAAGTGTCGTGTAAACGAGGTAATAGTCCCTTTACAAATCCGTTTGTCCCCAGATATTGGAAAATGCCAAATAGTGGATTCGAGATGGTCGATTGATGTAGAAGGAGTTAGCGTCAGATGATGAATTAACAGTGTGTTAACAGTGACTAGTTGAAATAAGGCTACAAGTATTACTATCACTACAGATAACGAAGATCGGAGTCTCTTGTGATTTTAGTACCTATAATTGCATGATACTGTGGGAAGTCATTTTGTGTTTCAATATTATTCAATAAAAGAACATTTTTTTTTGTCAATTTCTTAATTTTCAATCTATCTAATAAAGAAAATAAGCAAATGTAATGAATACATAAAAATTACAGGAGTTATTTAATTCCAATGAACGAAATAACTTTAAGAGTTAAACAATATATTTTTTTAACTTATCCAAATTTAAAGAATTAGTAAATATTTTTAGTTCGCCAAGTCCAAGGGGTTGCAACGCTAAGGGGTTGCGTTTGTGTCTTAGTCTTTGCACATAATTATCGCTATGAGGTTTTATTTGCTCCTTTACGGTTAAGACGTTGAGATAAGTACTTATTGTTGTATTTCAGACGTACGAAGGTGCATTTTTTATCAGGCTTAATGTTTTGGATTGATATCGTTTTATAATGCTAATGTTTGATTTACTTGAAGTACCAAATATTTGTAAGCCGTAAGTTTGTTCTTTAGGTTAAGTTGTGATTTTGGCCCTAGTAACCAATATAATTTTTGTGTTTTTATTTTAAGTTGCTGGCTCATCGCTTTTATATGTCGTTTCCATGTCAGGCGTTTATCTAAAGTTATACCTAGATATTTTACAGTCTCGTTTTGTGGAATTGCTTCATCAAAAATGCTGACAGTTGGACAATCACCTCGTCTTAGAGAAAACGTAATTTGATTGGATTTCGAAGAATTTATTTTTATGTTCTATTTTAAGAACATCAGGAACTGTTGACTTTGATTTTGAAGAAATTGTGATGTTTCAGTGCGACATTTGCTTATGGCAATTAGTGCTGTATCATCAGCGTAGTTGCTACGATAACATTGTTAATGATAGGCAAATCAGCAGTAAACAAAGTGTACAATACAGGCCCTAGAAAATTTCCCTGCGGTATACCAGCTTTTATTTCGTGCATCTCTGAATTTTCAGCGCTAACCTTTACATAGAAATGCTTTTCTGATAAGTAGCTCTTGGAAAATAAACAGAATTAAACAGGTAATGTTTATTTTATTTTATTAATGCCACACTCTATCAAATGCCTGTTGAACATCGAGAAACAATGCAGAGCAATACCTTTTGTTCTATTGGATGACATAGTTCAGGAGTACCATGTTTTTGTCCGAATCCAAACTGATAGTCAGGTATTATCGTACTTTCTTCCAATATGGGTAATAGTCGTAATTTTCGTATGAGAACTCTTTCAAATATTTTAGAGAATATTAGTAGCAAGTTAATTACCCTAAAAAACGACATAAAATTCTCAGTTTTGTTGGGCTTTGGGATCATTACTACTTCTGCACATTCCCACTGCGTCTGAAAAAGATCTAATCGAAGTATGGAGTTGAATATCAGTGTTAAAAATAGTATACACTTGATAGGTAATGTTTTAACAAACTTTTGCGTCAATTTTATCATACCCAGGTGATTTACCTTTGGTATGATGTTTTATGTTGTCTTGGACTTCGTTTACTGTAAAAGGTTTACGTGGTAAGTCCATCTGGTATGGCGAATCCAAGAAAGTATCAATTTATTCTCCCTCTTCTTGTGAATTGAAAAGGCTGAAAAGTTTTCTTTAGATGTAACGAAAACGCTGTTGACGTGCTTTTATCAGATTTGCACCATCTTTTATTACAGTTTTCTTCCTTGTTGGTGTTTTTAGATACTTAGTTATATATATGTCCTTTATTCAGTATACTACACAATTAAAATACAATATTTAAAGACAAGGTTCACGAAGAACATAGGGCGTCAACAAATTCTCTCCATCGATTTGTGTTTCTAGCAAGTGATTTAATTTGATTCCAGGATAGTCGAGTTAAGTTGTATTCCTTTTCCAGTCACCGCTTCCATGTATTTGGTGGCCGTCCTGCCCTTCGATACCCTTGGGGGTTCCATTCTAGTGCCGCTCTAGCAATATCCGATGTTGGACACATAAGTATGTGATCGATCCAGGTCCAGTTTCTTCTTCGTATATCGAATTCAATAGGGCTGATATTTGTATGTTGCCAGAGGTCTTCACTAGAAACTACATTCGGCCAGTAAATACGTTGTATTTGCCTCAGACAACGACTGATAAGCGTTTGGACCTTCTTCATAAGGATCTTCGTCAAGCTCCAAATAGTACAACCGTACAGACTTTTCGCTGCAACTAAATATTCGCATTTTCGTCTTTTGCGAGATGTTCTTATTACGCCAGATTTTGTGCAGGTTTTGGGAATGCAACACGAACTTTATTAATCCGATCATTTATATCCATTGCGGAGACTCTGAAATACGCACGACTGTTCATTTTTTTGGTTGATGAGCAACTGCTCTTTATTTCTTTTCATTATCTTAATTCAACTTATCCTAATCTGCTTGCGCACAAATACATACACATATGTGTGCTTGCGCAAGGGGTCCAGTTACACAATTCGATCGGACTGTGCGATTGTAATGTGGGAATGCTAAACAGTTCCACTTCCCATTGAGTCAGCACAATTATGCAATGAGCGTGTAGGATTTAGAACACATCCATAGTTTTCGCCCATCTTTAATAGCTCCTTAAAAAATGCAGTGTACATGGATTTCGATTTTTTCGTCATTAGACAGAATACTAATGGCACTACTTCGCTTTCCACTCTACCATGTACAGAGAATAATTGCCGCATAAATGATGGAACAACGTCAAATGTTCCATCTACCAGCCAGCAATCACTGTTTTGAAGCAATTTTATAGATGTTTGCGTGGCCATAATTATCATACAGTCATTACCGGTCATTACCTCGGACTGAATAAATATCTCTCTATCCACAACATAGAAAGTAAGAGGAATGTCTATGTCTTCAATATTCTCCAGTTCTTTTGAAATGCAAATTTTTTTCCTGAATCTCTTTATTTTAACATTTTGAGCATTTTTGGATGGTAAAAAATCTCGACTGTTTGCACTTGTCTGCACTATTGACTCTTGAATTATTTGACTTGGTGTCAAAAACGATCTTTTTGCAAGGGTCTTAACCATATTATTGGTTTCTGCAATATTATTGGTTTCTGTGCTGATTTGGATACTTCACAATTACCACATTATCATCAACCATGTTTGTTTCAATACGAGATTTACACATATGCACTTTACGTTTTGCACAAGCCCAATTAGAAGTGCCTGACTTATTATTTCTCTCCAACTGATAGAAATATCCATCAATAAATAATTTCTGATTTCCTTTGTTTGATTTAACAATATTAACTTTTGACATTATAAATTATTCACAAAACAACAATTTTAACAAAAAGACAAGATTACTAAACATATGATTTGATTAACTACACGTGCGTATCAACACGTTTAATGCTGATTGCAAAATCAAAACATTTGCATATGATAACAACAACACAGGTGAACTGATAACATCTGCAATGAGATCAGCTGTTATTAACAGAGTGTCTCGACTAGCTATAATTCATGGCAATGTTGAAGTTAATAGCTAGCGGAGACCGCTAATGTTCATGTCATGTCTTAATAACTCTAATAATTTTTTTTGTCTTTTGGGTTTGTTATGGTTTATTTTAATAATCATATATATAAATTGAGATAAATTTTACTTAATTATAACAGTGAACATTTTTGTAAAAATAAAGAAAAAAAGCGCTTTCTTTGCGCGGCGACAATAAAACAGGATTTTGTAAAACAGTTTTATGAAACACAGTATTTTGTAAAACAGTATTATGAAAAACAGGATTTTGAAAACAGGATTTTGAAACCAGGATTTTGTTATAACCGGGATTTCGACCCGAACCCATTAGTCTATGGTTTGCTGCCGCTACATCAATACTATCATACCTATCAGTGTGCCAGTTTGGCATAATTAAAGCTTTTTTAGCATAATTTTTTTGGCTTCGGCACAATTTTTTTGAAACCTGATGCTAAATGCTTTTTAGCATAATTTTAGCGAAGTTTTTCCAAAAATCCATATTTTTTGTGAAATTTTTAGCATAATTTTTAAGATATTGCACAATTTTGCATCTACAAATTTTTCAATATATTTTACTACTTAATATATAATAAAACACACCATACGTTTTCATTTTGATTCAAATAGCACTTATGTATATTAGAGTGCCCATGAAATACATAGAAAAATGGAAAAGTGTTATTTTTTCCGCTCTCCGTGCATTTTCTAATAGATTGGGCATACCAAATAATATGCGTGGAAAAATTTGTTCCATCGGATGCAAACCGGCCAGTCACCCACGACCGTTACCCTACAAATGGAGTAAAATTACTTCAAAGCTTTTATGAGCTATAACTCGTAAACCAGAAGACTGTCACAAAAATGCAAAATAAAAATTTTTATTACAAATATATAGGCTAAAATTTTACTCATAGAAAATGTTGCCCTTTCTATGACCTTTCAATGTGTTTTCAGAGGTCAAAGTTCAAATTTGTGGCGACAAATTTTTTCATACGATTTTTTTCAAATTTATCGATAAATTTATTTAGGTTTGATTATCGCTAAAATGTAAAGAGTTATATGTAGTTTAAAAAAATACATTTGGAAAACATAATAGTTTATTCCACGATAGAATTGCCGCAATGTTCAAATTTAAATATGTACGTATATTTTTTTTTTTCATTCATAAAAAAACATTATATTATTATTATCAATAAAAAAACTTGTAAACATACAAATAATTCAATACAATAAATGTGAAGATAAATTTATTTAATATATTTATTTAAACGTAGAAATATTCGCGATTTCTATAAGATATTTTTTAAATTAGGTTTACATTAAAAAATGTTTACTAATAGTATTTTTTCAGTTTTGTTTTTAATTTACTGTCAAATCAGCTTACATATTTGTAAACACAATTGTTTGTGTTATTCCTAATAAAAGGTATCGATATGTGTATGTATGTATTTACTATGATAAATACGTACGTATATATTCACATTGTACATCCAAAGGTATAATATTGAGACGAACTTGTCATACAATTTTAATTATATCTCGCGAATTAAAAAACATACCATCTTGAAACTTGGAACATATGTAAAAGACACTACAGCATATCACTAGAAAATAAAACTAAAAAAATAAAAAGGGGTTTTTTTCAGAAACTTATTTTGAATTTTCTTTTTAATTTTTTTTTTATAAAAACTTATAAACAAAATTTTCTCCTATTTTCTTTTTAAACTTCATTTTCTACTTAGTAGTTTACAAACAAACGCATGCTGATAGCTATTACATGAAAGAAGTTACAATTTCTCAAAATGAGCTCTATTTCGAAATTTCAAAAAATTTAATGTTGAATATTAGGTGTGTTTTTTAATTTTTTCACAAATTATTTTACATCAGTCATACTCACACTTAACACAACCAATATACCTAATTTCATCGAAATCGGAGACATAACCAAATTTTGCTGTGCTCACTTAAAATGGAAATGCTCATTGGAGAGTTCTTCCTTTATTAAATTCAATTTATATTTCGCGACCTGAGAAAACAACAAGGTTCTAACTGACAATTTTTGATAAAATTATCTAAATATATGCTCTTTCCTTTACTGCCATAAAGATTACTCTTATCGGTTACGAGATACCCAATTCAACAATGTTCTAACTACATGTTTTTCAGCAAAAATTCATGACCAGGGGCAGGCAAAAAATCTCAAAAATAGAGTAAAATAAGAGGAAACGAAAAAAAAAATTGTCGGATGGGCCTATGGGGCCTCAAAATAGGTAAATAATTTTTTTTTTGAATGCGTTGTATAGTAAATGACAAAATAAGACGAAAAACTTAAGTAAATTTTTTGATAACTACCTTAGTTATCGAACGATAAAAGTTGTGGTAGTTTTTATCGACCAAAAATTGTTGTTTTAATTGGGTTTTTAATGTTTCCCTGCAAAGTGTGAAAATACCTTAGTTATCGAGTTCTCGGCCGATAAAATGAGAAAAAATAAATAAAAAATTTCCCACAAAGAGTGTATTGAAGGCGAAATTATCCTAGAAAGGGGCAAAATATCAGGAAAAAATTAAGTATTTTTTTAATAAAGTATTAGTTATTTTATTTTGTCGGTGCCCGAGGATGAGTTCTCAGATACATCCAACTCTACATTTTGTCATGGCTTCGTGACGTCATATAATTTTCCCGCGATCCGGCAAAATTCGTTGAAGGGATCCAACCCTTGCTCTTTCCAGGTACGAAGGAACATAAATTTTGCCAGGTATCTTGGCATTAAGTGCTTCCTTCGACCTCTGGATGGTATTGAGCGCTTTGCGTGGCCCAAGATCCCTCAATGGAGTTTGCCGGTTTCTGGATCCTTGAAATTGATGGAGTGGTTTACCTTTAGGTGGTTGTATTTCTCCTGGTCCATACAATTGTATGTCTTCCATAAATCGGTAATTACCGTAGTTCCTGGAAGAACCCGAATTTACTTTCATCAAGCTCTACCGTCCGGCCGATACCGCCGAGATTGGTGACGAGATTGTCATACACCACTTTTCTGGAAAAGCTCGCCCAGTCTACTAACGTGCTTTGTCGTTTTATATTGGAATATTTGCCGATTGTGGTCAACGGCAGGTTGTCCAGCCAGAAATAAATAAATTTGCAAACAGCACCATAACATATTTTTGCTCTTGCGAAAAATGTCCCCGTTTTTAGCGCTACTCCATAGGTGTAAACCTTCTTCTTCTTATGGGTGTCCCTAAATTTGTGGTTGCAGCGCCATTTGTACGCTCCGTCGTTCTGCCGTAACACCATTGGGGTTGGATGATTATTCGGTCAAAACATACTTCCGTATTTTGGGATAATCCCCAACTCCATAAATTCTTTAATCAAAACTAATCCACCTTCTTTCTCCCATTCGTGAATTTGTTATTGATTAATATATGACATGTTTACTCCTACACTTTAAGATCACTAATTATCTGCAAACACGATACACATATCAAATTGAAAATGTTGAAATAACATTTTTTTTCTGGACGCTTATCATAATCAGTCGCATGGTAACTGTGCGTACAAAAGTGGATTTATATCGTAGCCAATCGCATGGGCACTGTACGTAAAAAGTGAAAAAAATTACACTGCCGAATTCGTGACATGAATACCTTTCGTTGAAGTACCCACACTAATCTATACCCATATGGCCCTGGGTGTACCGTTTTTTTGGACCCTGTGGGCCCCATAGGCCGCTCCGACGGCTAGTTTTCCACTTTCTCAAATTCTTTAATTTTGGTTTTTTTAAATTTTTTTGGCCTGCCCCTGGTGCTTAACTTCAGCCTGTTATTCTATAATAATTTGGTTAACAAAGTTCTAACCACCTAATAGAACCTTGTGTTCCAAAACGATTTGAAAAATGTTGCAGTTAGAACTTTGTTTACCAAAATATTGTTGTTAGAACTTTTTTGCACAACATTCTTTCGTTGCATTAGTCAAATATAACTTTGTAGAATTAACATTAGCTTGTTTTGTTTAATTCCTGCTAAACTAATTTTTCGCCGACTTTGTATGGGGTGCCATAAAAAGTGGTAGCAACATTAAAATGTTACTCAATGCATATTGCTGATATTTCGCGTGAACAACTTAGTACTGGGTGTTTTTTATGTTCCAGGCCGATGTTGTTTTTAATCACTTCACTTCCGTCTGCGCATTTGTTCATTTTGCATTAGTTGTTGAGCCAGTTGAACTTATACGCGTAAAAATACAAATCTTTTTGAGTATTTTGTCGAAATTCCACAGGCATTTTTTTGTATGGAGTTTTGTAAAATTTCACGTGGAATGTTGATCTTAGTACGGGCCTTAACTAGAGAGCGAGAGAGTTAGATTCTTGGCAATTAAATGATGGAGATCTTAAAAGTTTTTACTTGAGAAATTTTTGTCAGAGAAGAAATAACAATCAAATATATGTATGTGTTATGTAGAGGTGCGTACTTTAGACGAATTTGGAGTGTCTCGCTTGAAATTTTCCTACAATATGTGACCTGGTCTACTGAAAGGTACCTATAGTTAGAAATCAACTTCTCGAGAAAACAACTGTTAAAGATTACGAGTCGCGCTGCGTTCTTTCAAACTTCAAGAGTAATTTGAAGCAAAATAAATGAAGTATTTTGAAGTGAGCAATATTTTGCCAAACTTAGAAATCATTTAAAACAATTCCCCAATCTTTTCTAACCTATTTTCAACATAATCCGTAGAAGGCATGGACAATTTAAGTTTTTTTAACAAAAGTTCACTCTTTACTTACTTTCGTCAGTATTATATTTTTCTATGATATATTATTAATAATAATAATATTCTATGAAAGGCGCATTCGCTTGTACTTATACAAAATGGATATATTTATATATATATATTTAAATTTTAAACTATAATATATTTTCTCCTATGTAGTGAAGTAAAGTAAATATCTTGAAAGAGGACTTATTTCTTATCTGATCTTTGCAAATACCAAAAAATTGTAATATCTAACAATAAATTTTAAAATAGTCATTTCAGAGAGCGTTCAACGAGGATTCAAAATGCCAGAGATACACTCGATTATACCTTCAAGCTTTGTAGAATTTAAACTAAAGCTTTATGTACGAAATCGACACCAATAATTTTACCTCAGCAGGTGCTACAAAGCAGTCAAAGTTTGTCGCTGCTAAACATTTGTCAGTTGTATATAAACAATGTATACAAATGCCTTAATTTTATCCACATTATTTATAGACTTAGATATGGTTGGTATGAAAGTTAGGTAAGTTTCACAGAAATTAGGCTGCCAAATTTAGAATAGAAGCACATCTCCGTCAGTATTAGATGCATTAAATAACACATTGCAATACACGTAAGATGTTTGTGCTATTTTTTATCTTTTGTGGTACAAAATTCCCATAACAAATTTGAAACAAGGATCAAAATAAAAGACTCACATTTCAAACGGAAATTCGCCAAAGATGTACGATCCCGACAATGAAGATGTTAGGATCTAAAAGGGTTAATTGCATCAGCTGATTCTAATCAGTAGTAAATGACAGATGAAACAACACACGCACATACATACAAATGTTCTTACATTCCTCTTTGTTCTTTTACAATAAACTCTCTTGCTTTTTCTTATCTCAACCAGAACAGACGTGTTTCACTTCAAATATTTTGGCAAACGTTTACAGGTTATGGGCCCAGCCACGTGAACATAACTAATATAATTGTTAAACAGGAAAATATTGCTATTAGAAATAAATACTTATATTGAGTTCAGATGGAAGAGATAAAAGTCAACAAACTTGAAAGAGAAGAGGGCTGGACGCTGTGGAAGTTTCAACTGAAGGTTGTTTTACGAGCAAGTGGCTTGTGGAAAATAGTATCGGGAGATGAAACGCGGCCTGCAGAGGACAACGATGCCAGAAAGAAATGGATGAAAGATGATGCTAGAGCGCAGAAAATACTGGTTGTGTCAATGGGCGAGGAGCCAATAATGCATGTGTTAAACTGCGAGACTGCTGCTGACATGTATGCTACGCTAGAAACCGTATATGAGCAGAAGTCGGAAGCATCAATCCATCTATTGCAGCAAAAATTCTTCGAGTACACAAAGAGCCCAGACGACTGTATTGGAATGCATATATCGAAATTGCAGAGGATTGCAAAACAGTTGGAGGATGTAGGCGAAAAGATATCTGAGAACATGCTTATTACGAAAGTTCTTATGACACTGCCGGAACAACACAACCATTTTTTTGCGTCATGGGAAGCAACAGAGAAACGAGAACGCACACTTAAAACTCTCATGGCCCGATTGTGCATGGAAGAGTCAAGGTTAGGTATGCAGCCGGATAAGCAAGGAGCCTTTGTAGCCAAGCAGGTGCAGCAGAAAACCGATAAAGGTAGCAACAAGAAAAAGGGTAAATGTTTTATCTGTAAGAAGCCTGGTCATTGGAAGCGAGACTGCCCAAATAAGAAAAATTTCGACAAGCGAGCATACGGCGATGCCTTCGTAAGTGAGGTTATGTTTGTACAATCAGGCATATCACGTGACAGAAGTTGGTATATGGACTCTGGAGCTAGTGACCACATGTCGTACCACAAAGCATGGTTCAACAGCTACACTCAGTTTGAAATTCCGAAGGATGTTCGTATTGCGGATGGTTCTACAGTGCAAGCGTATGGTAAAGGTGACATTACTGTAAAAGCGTATAATGGTAAAACTTGGAACGCGATGTATTTAGCTGATGTATTATATGTACCTGGAATAAAATTAAATCTATTTTCATCCAACGCATGTTTAGATAAAGGCTACTCGTTGATAGCAGAGGGCGCAACCTGCTGTTTTAAGAAACAAGGCAACATTCGATTGCAAGGTGCACGAGAAGACTCAAAATTATTTAAGCTGTTCTTAGATGTCGAAACAGTGGAAGCTACGGCAAATGTTGGTACCAAGGGTGAGTCACTGCAACTTTGGCATGAACGTATGTGCCATCAAGCTAAAGACCATGTGAAGACACTTTTAAGCCATCATGAAATAACATTTAACGGAAACGAATTTTTCTGCGAGGGATGTGTCTTTGGTAAACAGCATCGAAATCCGTTCCATGAAAGTAAGAACAGAGCAAAATTACCAGGTGAGCTTATTCATACTGACCTATGCGGTCCAATGCAAGAAATATCTTATGGAGGTGCGCGGTAGATGCTGTTATTCCGTGATGATTTTTCAAATTATCGAATTATTTTCTTTATAAAATCAAAAGCAGATGTTGCGGGGTTTATTGAACGTTTCTTGGATAATGTTGAAGCCCAAACTGGAAAGCGTGTACAGTGCATACGCTCTGACAACGGACTGGAGTACATCAATCATGATGTAGCAGAAATACTTCGTGAGAAAAAGGTGATTCATCAAAGATCAACACCATACACACCAGAACACAACGGTCGCGCTGAAAGAGATATGAGGACAATCATTGAAGGTGCACGGTCTATGATTCATGCAAAAGTGCTAAGTTTAAAATACTGGGGTGAAGCTGTGCAGAATGTAGTATACACTTTTAACCGCACTGGTAAGTGTCAAGTCAACGGAAAGTCACCATTTGAGTTATGGTTTAATAAAAAGGCTGACTTATCGGAGCTTCGTGTTTTTGGATCTGATGCTTTTGTTCATATACCACAAGAAAAGCGCCGAAAACTCAATGCAAAATCAAAGAAAGGTGTTTTTGTAGGCTACGAGGAAAATTGCAAAGGGTACAGAATTTGGATACCTAACGAAAGAAAAATAGAAGTCTCCAGAGATGTAATTATCAAGGAAGCATGCAAAGAGGCTACATACATATTTGAAGACCATGAAGAAGCAAAAAGTCCAACCGAAGAACCAGTTGTAAGTGCTGCAATTCCTAAAATTAAAACTGATGGTGGTAACAACGTACAAAAGACGGAGCTTATACCTTGGACAGATGGTGGTAACGAAGTCCAACAGATCATAACACGGTCGAAAAGCAGAGAAATGGAAGGTAACCCAGCACTAAGCTATGCATATGTTGCTGAAACTGATGAGCCGGAGTGCTATGAGAAGGCAACATCAGGAGATCATTGTACGCAGTGGAAGCAGGCCATGGACGAAGAAATAAAATCGCTAATAGTAAACCAAACCTGGTCATTGGTAAGTTTACCAGAAGGCAGATAAGTAATATCGAACAAGTGGGTATACAAGATCAAGCGGGACAGAGAAGGTGTAATTGAACGTTTTAAAGCACGTCTGGTTGCTCGCGGATTTACTCAGAAGTTTGGCATTGATTACTTCGAAACTTTTAGTCCTCTTGCCAAGTTTACATCTATAAGAATGATTTTGGCTATGTCAGTTAAGTATGAAATGATTGTTAAGCAGTTTGATGTAAAGACAGCGTTTCTCTATGGTACTCTTAAGGAAGAAATTTATATGCATCAACCCACTGGCTATGAAGATGGAACTGATAAGGTTTGTAAGCTAAACAAGAGTCTTTATGGCTTGAAACAAGCGTCGAGGTGTTGGAACCAGAAATTTACTCAAATGCTGGAGAATTTTAATCTAAAGGTCAGTTCGGCGGATCCATGTGTTTTTACTGGTATGTTCAGCGATACGAAATTAATTCTTGGTATATACATTGACGATGGCATCATAGCAGCGCAGTCAACAGAAGCATTTCGAGAATTAATAGATCATCTTACAAAAAATTTCGACATTAAGGTTTATGAATCAGTTTTTTACCTGGGCATGGAAGTCGTCAGGAAACCTGGAAAAGTTTTTGTCCGACAAAAGGCGTATGCTACTAAAGTTTTGGAACGATTTGGGATGCTTGATGCCAAGCCCGTCACAACACCAGCACAACCATTAGTAGCAGTTACAGAAAGCAGTGAACAAGTACGGTACCCATATCGAGAGGCTGTTGGACCTCTCATGTATCTATCTACAGTGACTCGACCTGATCTGGCCTATGCAGTCTCTTATGCCAGCCGTTTTATGGACACCTATAAGAGCGAGCATGTTGTACTGATAAAGCGAATTCTCAGATATCTGCGAGGGACTCTTAATGAAGGTATCTTATTTGAAAAATTTAATAATGAAATGTCTTTGACTTGCTTCAGCGATTCGGACTTTGCCGGTGATTTGGAGACCAGGCGTTCAACTGGAGGGTATGTCATCATGTTTTGCGGTGGCCCTATATCATGGTCATCGAAAATCCAGCAAACAGTGGCACTATCAACAACCGAGGCCGAATATATGGCTGCATGCGAGTGAGTTAAAGAGCTAATATGGATTCAAAGACTGTTGAAAGAAATTTCGGGAATCCATGCAGTTCCAGAGCTTTGTTTGGACAACCAAAGCGCAATTAAACTTGTGAAAAATCAGCAGTTCCACAAGCGGACCAAACACATCGAAGTAAAATTTCATTTCATCAGAGATGTGTTCGAGAATGAAGGTTTTACTATTAAGTATGTGCCAACAAATGTGCAGCTGGCTGACATTTTTACGAAGCCTCTTAAGAACTCGAATTTCAGCCATTTAAAATCTCTTTTAAAAGTTTCATCATTTACAGAATAATCCGATCAATAAAAGTGGAAGTGTTAGGATCTAAAAGGGTTAATTGCATCAGCTGATTCTAATCAGTAGTAAATGACAGATGCAACAACACACGCACATACATACAAATGTTCTTACATTCCTCTTTGTTCTTTTACAATAAACTCGCTTGCTTTTTCTTATCTCAACCAGAACAGACGTGTTTCACTTCAAATATTTTGGCAAACGTTTACAGAAGATAAAGAAGAAGAATATAAAATGGGAGTTTCTTCCGAACGTAAACCACAAAATTGAAGTTAACTAACTGATTAAAAACAACTGATTTTTTTCGAACAGATTTTTTTCGACAGATTCTCAACCGATACAGGCTCCAAACAATCGAAAAAAAATTTATGTGTTCATCAGTTTTTATGATCTATGACTCCGTTTGTTCATAGGTTATGTGACTACATGAAAGTAATAAGACTTGAAACTTTCTCTCGTTTTGGAGTTTTCATTTTTAAATATAAAAAATTATGATGGTTGTTGACCTTTTATATTATGTCTGTTTAATTAGATTGGAGATGACGATTACGAAATTGAAGACAAGACTGTCTTCCCACTAATCAGATTAAGGGCCACCTTTAAACATATGGAACAGAAAACGGCATTAGCGACCCACTGTGATACGACGGGTCATAATAAATTTTGACGACGTTGACATTTTAGCGGAGGAGACCAATTACTCACGACGATTTACTCTCGAAATTCTGCACATAATTAACGTTCCCTCAGGGAAAAGACTCAATTACAAGACCGACACTGACTGATGCGCTAAAATATATCGACACACAATAAGCAAACACAGAGAAAAAATACAATAGTTGACGAAAGCTTGCACCTGCGTACTAGTAATTTGTGATTTTTAATACATGTAATTATAGGCAATCGTTTTGTGATCAATATGTTATTAATGTTAAATATTTTTGTATATATAGCCCTGAGTATGATTAGCGATAACAATCGAAATATTGGAAATATTTAATAAATCTTGAAAAAAACAGTTGAACCCGGTGGTATTTTCATTTAATTACCTCAAGCCAAACTTATTAAACAGAGAAAATAAAAAATTTAAATTTTTTAGGCAAAGAATTATTATTTTTCTTCATAAATTTATTTATATGTAACTGCAAAACTGTTGATTATGTAGAGAAACAGTATATAAATAGTTTAAAGGACTTATAATTCTTAATGTTTC
This sequence comes from Phaonia tiefii, assembly GCA_963931995.1. Lineage (NCBI taxonomy): Eukaryota > Metazoa > Arthropoda > Insecta > Diptera > Muscidae > Phaonia > Phaonia tiefii. The sequence continues at coordinate 259,098,816 of OZ008367.1, read as the reverse complement.
TATTTCTAATGCAGCAAAATCGGACTAGTCGTTCTCGAGTTATGTCAAACAAAAGAACCCCAAACATGACAAATTCCCCTGCATGTTACTTAATAACTTCAAATCGAAAAACTTTTTTTTTTGACCGATATGTAACTTTTCCCGGTAGTCCCAACCCCGCCGATTTTGGCTGTCGCACAGTATAATTCTTACCATCATGTAATATGTGGATGCAGTTAGTTACTCGCTCTAAGTATGTTAAACAACTTAATCATGAAAAATTTTCTCCTTTGGAGTAACTGTGAAACGCGTTGAACAAAAGATACCAGCACATTTCAGCTAATGAAGCATTTGGCTCAAGGTCAAGAATGACTAACGCCAATGCAAACAGGAAACCAATAATGCAAAGAGGAATTCCATGGTATTCAGTTGTCAGACGAACAAGAGCATATTTTCCAGGTGCACGTTGTGATTTTGCTTGCCCTTCGTTTGCTGCCATTCGTGTTCAGCAAAAAGTTGATTTCATCAGAGGCGCACCAGCATTCGCTAATTGGCTGAGAAAAGAACATACGGTATCAAAATACCACTCATATTTCTCAACTTGAATGAATTCTTAAAAAAACTAGTTTTTGCCCTCCGGTCTTTGAATTCTACATAGGCAATACCATCTTATATTGATAGGTGTAGACTTATTCATCTGAAATCTCTCAGGTAGACTTATTCATCTGAAAAGAAGGTTGTTATTATTAAAATTTATTTACAAATTAATGGGTATTGTTTCCCAATAGTTTTTGTTAACTGGAATTAATTAAAAAACCCCACTGTAGCGGCGGTCGATTGTCGTCGTGTATTAGGAAGAGTTTGCCGACAACTTGATCGGGACACACATCGGCCCACTGCATTCGCTTCTGAAGACCTCGAATCTAGTACTTCTCAATTGTGCCCGACTCTTCTACCCTCGATTCGAGTAATAGCGTGCAATAACATTTTATCTAGTAAATATTTTTGAATTGGGTACAAATCCGATAGTAGTCAAGGAGTCGAAGATACGTTTCATTTACGTATTAACATTGAAAATCTCAAGGTGAGATATATTAATATTAATATTTTTATGTTTTTGTTTTTATGATTTTGACCTATTTTATGCCAATTTATCATATTTAGAAAAACAAATTAATTTTAATGTCCTTCGAATTTTTGAGGGTAAACTGTGCCTATAAGAAATTAACACCAGGGAAAAGGAAGTCAGATGTTTGTGTTCCAGCCCGTATAAATTTTGAGAGTACAAATACATATTTCAAATACATACCTTGTAATTTATTTTTTAATTTGTAATTTATATGTATATTTATATTTCATACGATATGTTACATATATATATGTACATATATTTTAGGGTGGGTCAAATTTTTTAAGATTCTTGTTCTGTGGGTCATTTGAGGAAAGTTTGCCGAAGAAACCATAGTTCTAAAATGAATTTAGATTAGAGCCCCCGGATTTTTCGAAATACTCTTTTTTTAATATTCAATAATCGAGTTAGATATTGGACTAAAAAGGCAAAAGAAAATTTTATTTCCTCTAGTTAAATGTGTATTTGGGGGTTTTTTGGGTCGACGAATCCATTTTTGACTTTTATTTTTGAGTACTGCCAGAGGGCGTTTTCGGCCATTTTTTGGGGAAAATGGACGAAATTGTTGTGAAACTTGACGAATATATGTCTTTCTCATAATGCAGTCCCAAATTTTAAATAGCCCATAATATTCAGGGCTATAATTTAGGGGGGTACTTATTCATTTCATTCAATTTAAGACAATGACTGAAAAAAACATATTTTTCCTTATTTTACTTTATTTTGTATGTATTCATTGGCTCTTTATTACTTCGGAATTTCGCAAATGATATTTTTTGGTTTGTGTGTTGTTCATGCAACCCTTTCATACACACCTGTTGTTATACCTTCTATCTACACACCCTACTATCGTGCATTAATGTTCGAACTCTTATATAAAGGCCATTCGAACCAGCCTCGTGCGCATTGCAAAGACGACGCTGAAACGGATCGTGCGAAAACTTACATCTTCGAATTAATATTCAAAAAACCTACAAACCGAGCCTCCAACAAACAGTTTTTATAAAACTAAAGAAAATAAAAATATGAAATTTGCATAAAACAATATCAGTTCAACCATGGATCCAGTGCTGTCAACATCGCAAGCCTCGCCAACATCAAGAAGTACCGAATGTGAAAGTAGGTTGAAACATATGCCTTCTCAAAATGTTGCTGACTTTGGTATGTCTTCTGATTTGAGTGGTCTCAATCTGCCAATTAACCAGGTTATTGTAAGAAGTTATTTTTTCTTGGCCGAATGTGCTAAAATGGGAAGTAAAATGTTTTCATATAAAACATTTACTTCCCACGTGACAAACAAATTGATTAAAATTTGGAGCAAATTTAATATTGAAATTACATTCAAACGAAATGGTGTTAGAAAATCGAATACTTTGCTTGACAAATACTACATTCAATGTAAATGCAGACTAAAAGGCTCCACTCTCACAGTGTTCATACAATCTATAAAAGAACTACTTTATATTGGAAAATGTAAATGTGACTTGAAAGCATCACTATCCTCATGTGGATTGATTACAGAACTGTTGAAAGAGTACACGATGAACCAACATAATGACAGCAGATCTACAATACCGGAATACGAGACAGAAATTGAAGAGCAAGTACCTACGTCTACAATAATAGAAACATTTGAAGAGAGCCGGGGTCAAACATACGTACAAGAAGAAGATAAGCATATTGATTATGAGCATCGTTCACATTCAATAGTCCTAGATACGATGCTTTGAACTTTGGTATAATATACATGTGACAGATTTGGTGTGTCTGATAGAGTAGCATTGGCAACATCTCTTATGGAAGACATTGATATTAAAGATAAAGATTATGGTTAAGAGTAAAGTTCGTAGAGAAAAAGGTAAATTTAGACAAAAAATGTTTCTTAATCGATATGATGCTTCCACTTTATTTGCATTTTCATTCGACGGCAGAAAAGATGATTATTTAACGATGGAAAGAATAAATTACAAATTTCAGTCAAGGATAGTTAAAGAACCCCATCTAGTTGTTTTAGAGGAACCACATTCTCAATTATTAGGCTACATAAAAGTGGAAAATGAAGACTCAGACAAAGTCATCAAATTGAACGAATTTTTCATCAATAAAGCAATATCTCTGGATTCTTTGATTGTCATAGGCTGTGATGGTGATCGAGCAAATACTGGCATAAGAAATGGAATTTTGCGACGGTTCGAAATGCAGTTAAACAGACCACTGCATTGGTTTGTCTATCTTCTACACTTTAACATTTGTTTGACACGTTTGAAAAATCATCCAGCACTGGACAACGATCAACAACCGGAACCTTGAGCAAACAAATTGAAATTTGTTAAAATCTTCCGGTATATAATTCTTTTTATTACTATTTTAAACTCTATTTTTCTTCTATTCTCAGGCGGTAAATGGTTCTGCGATGATCTCACTGGAAAATATATCTGATTTAAGTACTGTTGAATAAACTACCGACGCAATGTACTTGAACAAAATGGCACTTGCAATTTCTTCTGGTTACATTACACCAGGTCCAATTGGACATTGCACCAGGGCCAATTGCACATACTCGCTGGCTCACCAAGGCCAGTAGATTATTACGGTTATATGTGACAACTAATAAGCCATCTAAAAATTTAAAAATTCTGGCAAACTATATAGTGAAAGTGTATACGCCAATGTACTTTATTATTAAATATTACCACTCTGTCGTGTACGGCAGTGTATTATTTTACAAATTCATACGTTGGACTCAATATTTGAATTCGCAGTTAAGAGATATTGTTGTTAAAGAAATCGCGCATTATGCTCACTCAGAAAACGTTTTATGTTCTTAAAAAAATGTTACATACGAATATAATTGACATGAATGATAATTCAATCATATTCGAACCACCATTTACTGTAGTCATTACATATATCTTCAACAATATCTAGAAGACAATGATCCGCAGCTGCCTGATCCAAAAATTCCCTTACACATACAAGTTATAGCGGTGACATTAGATAACCGTGAAAAATTCCCTAGACTTGAAAGCAAGAAAGACTAACTCCATCTCTATTATTTTCTTATAGATGTGTTTCTGTTCCTTTTATTATTACTCAATTCAATTGAATTGTTTTGCATTTACATTTTATATGCTTTTATCCCTTAAGTTGAATTTAAAGAAAAAAACAATAAAGTAAAATAATTCTTTGTCTTAAATTGAATGAAATCGATACACAGTGACTCACAAAAGTATTCGTTCTTCTACTTTTTAATATAAAATGACTGTTGGATGCAGATGATAATTTTTAATAAATATTTTGATGAAGATACATTAAGGAATACATTGTATGAAAATATATAGTAAACAAAAAATCTTAAAAATTGGCTTCAATACATTAATTATAAGAGTTTAATAGGAAAACAAAAATAATTTAGGTCACAAAAGTATTCGTCGCACTACATATTACAAAAATGTTACTGTATAGTGACTACATCTAGTACTTGGTATGGTATCCTTTGTTTGCGCAAATGGCCTCCAGACGTCTTGGCATCGATTCCACCAATTTGCGGCATGTTTCTGGAGTGATTTTTCCCCACTCTTCCTGCAATACTTCCTTAAGGGTTGTCTTGGACGTAATATGGTGTTGTCGGATTCTAGTTTCCAATTGTGATCATAAATTGTCAATGGGGTTAGTATCTGGACTTTGCGGAGGTGTTTTTAGATACTCAGTGTTGTAGAGCAGCCCCATTTTTACATCCGAGGCCGTGTGTTTGGGGTCATTGTCTTGTTGGAATATGAAGTCTCTACCTGGGAATCCCATTTTAGCAGCGCTGCTCTAAAAGTTTTCTTTTAAAATATTTAAATATACTTTAGCATCCATTATTCCGTCAATGAACACTAAGGTTCCAACTCCTCGGGCCGACATACAACCCCAAACCATAACAGATGATCCACCATGCTTGACCGTTGCTTTTACATTACTGATTTGTAATGCTTCTCCAGGCTTCCGCCACACCATCTGTCGACCGTCTGAACAAAAAATATTAAATTTACTCTCGTCAGTAAATATTGATGTGCTTTATACGTCTGTGCGAAGTCTAACCTTTTGGATACATTAACAGGAGAAAGATACGGGGTTTTCCTTGCAACGCGACCATGTAAATTGTTTGCCCTGAGCACCCTACGGACGGTTTCATCAGACACATTTGTATCTAGTGTTGTTAGCAGTACGCTATCGATTTCGGGTGCAGAAAAATTCGGATGAAAGCGATTTTCCTGGACTATTATCCTTTTCTCCCTGGCTGACAATTCTTTTGACCGACCGGAACGTGGCATATTCTCTAATGTGTCTCGTTCTTTAAGACGATTTATGACGCTTCGGATTGTTGTGGGGCTTCTATCGAACATATCACAAATATATTTTGTTGTTCTTCCTTCATTGTGCAGGTAGAGGATTATTTCTTTATCAGCAACACTAAATTCCTTTCCTTTAGGCATTTTTATAAGCACACACCAAAATTAAAGAACAAACTAAAAAGCACCCAACGATAAGTGAAGTTGTAATGTGTCAAATTATCAATACAATAACAACAAATCATAATTTTAAAAAAGAGACAAAAACTTTATGTAACGGAACTTTTGTTTGGTGCGAGGAATACTTTTGTGACACGAAATATGTGTCGAAATCTTTTTTGTGTGCGTTTTCTTAATAACGGGACATAATTCTCTTCTGTCTTCTGTAGTTATAGTTTGGAATGTGCGGCATTAAAACTGGGGTTTTTGAATTTTAATTGCCTTAAAGTTGATTTATACTCGTTGTATACCTAGGAACGAATATTTTTGTGTCACTGCAGGTCGTGAATAAGTACCCCCCCCCCCCCCAAATTATAACGCTGAACATTATGGCCTATTTTGGACTGCAGTTTGAGAAACTGAAATATTCCTCAAGTTTCACAACAATTTAGTCAATTTTCCCCAAAAAGGCGATAAAATACCAAAAAATGGGCGAACGCGCCGCGCCCTCTGGCGGTACTCAAAAATAAAAGTCAGAAATAGATTCGTCGACCTAAAACACCCCCAAATACACACTTAACTAGAGGAAATAAAATTTTCTTTTGCCTTTTTAGTTCAATATCTAACTCGATTATTGAATATTTAAAAAAAAAATGTTTCGAAAAATCCGGGGCTTGAAATTCATATTAGAACTATGCTTTCTTCGGCAAACTTTCTTCAAATAACCCATAGAACAAGAATCGCGATGAGCGTTTTTAAATTGTTTGGGCCCCCTACACTTCGACCGGCCCTAATGTATATATATTATGATTCCTCATTAATACAGTTGTTCATTTGGAACCTTATCTTTTTTATCCTACTTGATCCTTACAGCGCTTATTTGAGCGTCTGATGAAATTAGTAAGTGATGCAAAATGTCCTCGTTGAAAGCTTGAACATTTGCGGCTATGGAGCGCTCGACAACTTTTAATCTCTTTGTTGCTTTCTTTCCGAGCCTCCTCCGAGAAACAAGCTATAGCTTTAATTGTGCTACTTCCGTTAATAACCACTGTATGTACAAATGGAAGCATATTGTTACGAATTTCCTTATTCGTCCTTTTTGCGTTGTTTTATTCCCAATAATAAAACAAGGTTCGTTTTTAATTACGATAATTACAACGGTATCACTTCCTTTTATTTATTTATACAGTACAACAGTTTACTTTATTTATAACACGTTAACAAGTCTTGTATTTTACTATCTATTCGCGTTGCTTACTTTACGGGGTTTAATCACAAACTGAACTCTCCATTCCAAAGACCTCCGCTATTTATACCAACTCACCATACACAAATGAAGGTACATATATCTAGCGAATTCAAGAACCTTCTAGAAACTAGATGTTGTTGTTGTTGTTTATCTTTGTAGAACATTCTCCTACACAGGAGAAATTATCTTTACTGAGGTGAATTCATGCTACTGGTTTAGCGAGCTGGTACGTTGTTACAATGCATACTTTCAGGCGCAGCACTAACCGCCTGTTGTTTACATACTGTTAGTAGAGTCATTAACAGTAAGCAAAAGCTTTTACTTATTCGTAACACTGCCCCCCACTTAAGCCTGTTCGTCCCGAGCAGGCTCAACCCTCCGTTTTCCATACAGAGCTAGTCTTTCCAAATGCACGACTTTCATTTTAGCTCTTGGACTTTGGCTTTTCTGGATTCGATAAACCACGTCATTTATTCGTTTGACAACCTTGTAAGGGCCTTCCCAGTGAGTCTGAAGTTTTGGAGATAAACCCTTCTTGCGCTGTGGGTTGAACAGTAAAACTAGCTGGCCTTCATGAAATCCTTCTGAATTTGCCGCTCGGTCGTATCTGGCTTTCATTTTGTTACTGACCATTTTTAATTTGTTGCGCACAAATTCATGGAGATCATTAAGATCCCCCGTATCATGGTAATTGACATCACTGTTCGCAGGGTCAGACGCTGGTATGGTACCGAACTCCAAATCTCCAGGCAGCTTCAGCTCATTTCCGAAAATTACTTTAGCGGGTGTTCGCGAAGTGGAGTCATGGGTGGCCGTCCTATATGCCAAAAGGAACTTCGGTATGTGTTCATCCCAATCTCTTTGATCTGCGCTGACTACTTTTCTTAGGTATTCTTCAAGAGTTCGGTTGAATCTTTCAACCATTCCGTCAGACTGAGGATGCAATGGTGTTGTTCTTGTTTTCCGAATACCGTATGACTCACACATTTCTTTGAAGATGGTCGATTCAAAATTCCTACCCTGGTCCGAATGGAGCTCCGAGGGGACACCAAAACGGCATATCCAGTTATCCACAAACACTTTAATTATAGTCTTCGCTTCCTGATTTGGAACAGGGTATACTTCGGGCCATTTACTGAAGTAATCCATAACCACTAAGACGTACTGGTTTCCAGAGCTACTGACGGGAAATGGACCAGCCACATCCATAGCTATACGCTCAAAGGGTGCACCTGAGTTGTATTGCTGCATGTGGCCATGACTTCTTCGCGTTGGTCCCTTAGCTGTCATGCATTGGGTGCAATTTGCTATCCAATCGGCTACCGCTTGTTGACAGCCAATCCAGTAGAACCGTTGCTTTAGCTTTTCAATGGTCTTGGTTATTCCTAGATGTCCTCCGCTCGGGCCATTATGGAATTCTGTCATTATCTCTTTTTCCTTGGAGGAAGGTACCACTATTAACTTTTTGACTATTTTAGCATCCTCACTTTCCCATAACCGGTATAGGCAACCATTCAATAACTTTAGGCTGTTCCACTGGGCCCAGTATGCTTTCATCAGGGGGCTCTCTGAGGCGATGTCATTGCGTGTTGGTCTTTCACCATTTTCTTTTGCAGAAATGATTTTTGCCAGTATAGGGTCGCTTCTTTGTGCTGTTGACCAGTCTTCGTTGGATTCTAGTCGAAGCAGACGTACGTCAATGATGTTTTCTTTCACCTCTGCTTTTGAGCAGTGTTTGCATTCCAGCTTGCATGGACGACGTGACAGGGCATCAGCATTACCGTGTTTTCCTCCTTTTCTATGCTCAATGCTGAAGTCATAGCTCTGCAGTCTTTCAATCCAACGAGCAAGTTGGCCTTCGGGGTTCTTAAATTGCAGTAGCCACCTTAGCGCCGCATGATCGGTTCTTAACTGGAAAGGCTGGCCGTACAGATACTTGTGGTAGTGTTTGACACACTCTATGACGGCCAGTAGCTCTCGTCTCGTAACACAGTAATTTTTCTCTGGCTTTGAGAGTATTCTGCTGTAGTACCCAATAACTTTTTCTTGGCCATTGATTTCCTGCGAGAGCACGCCACCTATTCCGTAACCACTCGCGTCAGTATCCAACACGAATTTCTCTCCAGCAACAGGATATGCAAGCAAAGGAGCCGTGCATAAATATTGCTTCAGTTGGTGGAATGACTCTTCTTGTTTTTCGCTCCAACAGTACGGCCGACTTTTCATTGTCAGCTCGTGAAGACTTGCAGCCACTGTGGCGAAACCCGGCACAAACCGTCTGTAGTACGTACAGAGTCCTAGAAAACTGCGTAATTCATGGAGATTCTGCGGTCGTGGCCAATCCTTCACTGTCAGGATTTTGTCTTCATCGGTAGAAATGCCATCTGCTGTCACTCGATGTCCCAAATATTTTACTTCTTTCTGGAACAGAGAACACTTCTTCGGGCTGAGTTTCAACCCAGCCGCGGTTATACGTTGAAGGACTTCTTTAAGATTCTTCAGGTGTTCATCGAATGTTTTCCCCATGACAATGATGTCGTCTAGGTACACCAAGCATGTTCGCCAATGAAGTCCTTTCAACACGCACTCCATTAATCGCTCGAAGGTGGCTGGAGCGTTACATAGTCCAAATGGCATTACTTTAAACTGCCACAGACCATCCCCTACGCTGAATGCAGTTTTCTCCTTATCTTTCTCGCTGATTTCTACTTGCCAATAACCACTTTGCAAGTCCAGCGTGGAGAACCATTTTGTTCCTGACAATGTATCCAATGTGTCATCAATTCTTGGTAGTGGATAACTGTCCTTTTTGGTGACGTCGTTGAGCTTTCTATAATCCACACAAAATCGGGTACTTCCATCTTTCTTCTTAACTAGTACCACCGGCGAGCTCCATGGACTTGAAGAAGGTTCGATTACACCATCCTTCTGCATTTCAGCTACCAGTTTCTTTACCTCATCTCTTTTTGCAAGTGGAAGACTTCTGGGCGCCTGTTTTATTGGTCTCGCTTCCCCTGTATTGATGTCATGCTTTACTATTGATGTTCTACCTTGGCATTCTTTTTTCAGGGCGAAGGCAGACGCATGCTTCCACAGTATTTTCTTTGCTTTGTTCCTATCAGAAGGCTTTAGTTCTCGCACCCACTCACTGAGATGCGACTCCAGCACTTTCTGCTCCTTTTCTGATAGTTTGCTGCAGTCAGAATTAACTTCACAGTTGATGACCGCCTCGACTGGTGTACATTCTGCAATTTCTGTGCGGTCGCCGATCACCTCCTCGTTGTTGGACAAATTTAGAACTCGTACAGGCAAGTATCCTTCATTATTAGTTCTTACTAGAGCTTTGGCAGTGATGATGTTATAGTTGTTTATACTTGCCGGTTCAACTACCCACAAACCGCCGATCTCACAATCTCCCTCCATTCGGGCCCATACTATGGTTTCTGATTTTGGTGGCAATTTTACATCTTTGTAAGCGATCAGCCTTTTAATCTGTGTTGTATTGTCGTATCCCACATTGAGAGGAATTTCCACATTAGCCCACGTCAAAATTTGCTGCCCCATATCTAACTTGAGGCCTTGGGCAATCATAAAATCTGCGCCAATTATCACTTCATCTACAATGTCGGCGACAATAAACACGTGTTCGATGCTCATGTTGGCAATGGCTAACTTCAATTTAACTTTACCATGTACAGTTGCTGGTTCACCCGTTGCTGTGCGGAGTCTTACACCATGTAACGATTCTATTGGTCCATTTATCAAATCAGATCTGATGATAGATTGTGACGCGCCTGTGTCCATAGTCAATATGCGCTTCCGACCACCGATAGCTCCGTAGACAGTGAGGTTGTTGTTTTTCTGTTGTATTATTGAGATGGAGATCGTGGGGCCCTCGGTTGTGGGAGCTAGTCCATGCCCCTCTGGGCTAGCTCGTTTTAGTTTAACGGAGATTCATTTTGTGTAGTAAAATTTACCCGTTTATTGCCACGTTGGGGTGAGCTCGATCTTGATCGTTTTCGTGGCTCTCTGCAGTTTCGTGAAATATGACCAGGTTTGTCGCAATTGTAGCACTTTGGTCTGGGCTTACTTCCGCCTGGTAACGCCTTGCTGAGGGTTTGGGTGATTTCTTTAAGATCGTTTATGGCACCCTTCAAATCTCCTGCCTCCGACTCCATTTCAATTTTTCTAACTCTTTGTATTTGAGGCTTGGACACAAATTTTGCTGTTTCCTGTGCCAATGCGAACGAAACAGTTTCGGCGAATGTAGCTTTTTGTGTGGCACAAGTCACGTATTTTATGTCAGGATCACGGATGCCGTTGACGAATGCTTCAATCTTAAATTGATCCAAGAATGGGTGGGACTCACCAGGATAAGTCATCAACACCAAACGTTCCACCTCGGTTGCGAAGTCCTGAAGCGTTTCATTATGCTTTTGCACTCGGCCTCTCAATTCCATGCGATATAAATCCTTCTTGTGATCGCCACCATACTTGCGTTGTAACGCAGCCAGTATATCCTCGTAGTTGTTTCTGGCACTGACGGGAATGCTCTGAAGGACTTCTGCTGCGTTGCCTTTTAGTGCTAAAATTAGCTCAACGGCTTTGTCGTTGCTGTTCCACAAGTTCTTAATTGCGACCATTTCGAATTGGAATTTAAAAACATCGAAAGGTGTAGAGCCATCGAAACTGGGAGCTTTCAATCTACTAGAGCCTTCAGAAATTACTCGCGCCGGACCCTCTTGCAACTGAAGTTCATTCATTTTCCTTTGCAATTCGCTTACATCGTTTTTTAGTTCCCGTTCGACTTCCTCGAACTTATGTTCGACTTCTTCAATCTTCTGCCCCATTTCCTCGATTTTTTCTTCAACCTTTTCGAATTTATCGTTCACTTGAATCTCCATATTGCTCACAACTTCGGAGATTTCTTGCAGTTTCTCATTTGTGGCATTTGATGTTTCTTGAATAATTCTAGAATTCTCGCTTAATTTATCGTCCACAATTCTAGAATTCTCGTTCATAATTCTAGAATTCTCACCAAATTTCTCATTCAATTTGTCGTTAATTATTCGAGAATTTTCGCTCAATTTCTCGTCCACAATTCTAGAATTCTCGTTCATAATTCTAGAATTTTCGTCCAATTTGGCCATCATGGCAGCAAACATTGTAGAAACATCTACATTACCAGTTGCTTCTTTTGCACAAACCTCCATTTCGTCTTTGCACTCGAACTGATATGTGTCAATGTTGATGTTTCGGCGTTTAAATTCTTCTATTAATCGCCTCTGCAGCTCTACTTTATTACCAGCTGTCGGTTGATCCAATTTGCTCAACTCCTTTTTTAGCTGTTCAACTTTGAGTTCCTCAAACTTCATCGTTGTCCTTAATTCGTAATTTCACTTCTGACACCAATGTTACGAATTTCCTTATTCGTCCTTTTTGCGTTGTTTTATTCCCAATAATAAAACAAGGTTCGTTTTTAATTACGATAATTACAACGGTATCACTTCCTTTTATTTATTTATACAGTACAACAGTTTACTTTATTTATAACACGTTAACAAGTCTTGTATTTTACTATCTATTCGCGTTGCTTACTTTACGGGGTTTAATCACAAACTGAACTCTCCATTCCAAAGACCTCCGCTATTTATACCAACTCACCATACACAAATGAAGGTACATATATCTAGCGAATTCAAGAACCTTCTAGAAACTAGATGTTGTTGTTGTTGTTTATCTTTGTAGAACATTCTCCTACACAGGAGAAATTATCTTTACTGAGGTGAATTCATGCTACTGGTTTAGCGAGCTGGTACGTTGTTACAATGCATACTTTCAGGCGCAGCACTAACCGCCTGTTGTTTACATACTGTTAGTAGAGTCATTAACAGTAAGCAAAAGCTTTTACTTATTCGTAACAATATTATACACTCTCGATCAGATGATTGGAACCACTTACATTTCTGGCTTTAGTAGGCCATATCTTATTGAATTTTGTGCCAACAGTTAAAATTTTACCACCATCGCAAAGGGAATTTTATTAAGACTACAAAAAACAACAATAAAAAAACAAAAAATAATAACTAAATTTCCGTTCATATCTTTAGAAACAGTTAACTAATTTTAATTGCAAATAAATTATTTTATAATTTAAAAATAAGACCCATTAATACTTAGTTTAAAATAACTTCAAATAAACGGTTTTATATTGATTTATAAAGTTCTGTTAAATAATCCAAAGAAATCACATGCCAGAAGTGCGTAATGGCTTGACTTAGTGATTTTTTATTATCGAATTGCCTTTTTCCTTTATAAATCTTCCGGGAAAGCCAACCCATAACGTTTTCGATTATGTTTAGGTCGGGAGAATATGGTGGCCAATTAAGAAGACGAACATTTTGGTTTGATATTTATTCTTTTACAACTCTGGCATTATGAATAGGAGCATTATCTTGTTGCAGAATCCATGGTATATCTCAAAAATATAATTTACTTTAGTGAAAGCTGATTGCAACAGAGCCTTGTATGTTTCTCCAGTGATTTTATCTTCAACTAATTCTAAATCGATTGTGCCGTATTACGTTATTGCAACCCAGACCTTAACCTCACCCTTTTCTACTGTGATGACGATTTAAAAATAGCTCCTGTTTTCTCGTAACGTGGAAATAGTAATTGTAGCCAACTGGGCCATTTAAATTAAATTTATTTTCGGCACTGAAAACCACAGTACGTCAATCATTAACATGACCACTTAATTGAATATAGCAAATTGTAACCGATTTTCTTTGCGCACTTTATTCAGCGGCGGTTTTTCAATTTCAGGTATGTACTTACAGTTTGCAATGGTTATTGTTTCTGTCGAGATACTTGCCTGGATACCAGCTTGAGATATGATTTTAGCTGCTGACGCAGAAGAGTTTGAGGCAATTACCACAATTTTTCGGTTGGAATCCTTGCTTTTTAATTCTTCCCATAGTTTTCAACATCTTTTAAGTATCCCAGCACAGTTTTGAGACTTCGCCCAATTTCCCGCGCAACGGACCGATAAGTATATCCTGTCTATGTTCGAAATACTTTTCGTGCCCATTTTTCACTAATCTTTATTAGAAAGTAATATTTTTCTTTTACTAATTGTTGGATGTATAAATGAAACGCGACTTAGTGCAAAGATTTATAAATGCGAAAGGGATCTAATCATATGAACGGAAAAAAATAAATTGTATTGTCTGTTTTGGAAAAGGACTTTATAATACTGTTGCATTAAATTTGAATGTTGTTCTTATTATTGTAATCTTAAGCAAAACCGCTTCCGATGGTAGTAAGATTATATATATCGACAAACACTTTAAAAAGATATAGCCTACACTGAACGGAAAAGCATCGTCACACAGATGAAAATGTTCATCACCCCACAACTTTTGTCATCGAAAGTGAGCTAACGTAACGTTGCATTCCCGCTATGAAAATGTGTTCATCAACTGCAAATTGTTCGTTACTGTGGTGAAAGTATGGTTGTTGCTGCAATGAATTTGCTTCATTATTGCAACGAATTTGTTTCGCTGCTGCAATGAATTTGTTTCATTGTTGCAATGAATAAGTATCGTTCTTGCAAGGAATTTGCTTCATTGCTGCAATGAAATTGTTCATTAATGCTATGAATTTGTTTCATTGGTGCAACGAATTTGAATCATTGTTGCAATGAATTTATTTCATTACTACAATGATTTTGTTTCATTGCTGCAATGAATGTTTTGAAGTGTGTTTGAAACAATTTATTGAAAATTGTAGATAAATACACTGTTAGTATTACATTGCAGGTGTTTTGATAACAATTTTTTGAATCATTCCATGTTGAAACACTCGTCTAGAGAAGACTGTGGTAGCCGAGCGGTTTAGTGTTGTTGTGGCCGTCGTATTCAGGTCCTGCAATTAAAAACAAATATGAGGAATTTATTAAGATTTCTTACTACAATATGTACATATTTATTACCATGAACATAAGCAATACCCCAATGCACTACTCCTTGTACGTAGAACCACATCATTGTTTTGTAAAATCATGCAATTGTAGTTGTGTTGAGGGTTCTGATATTCAATTGTAGCGTCAAATCTCCCCGTCATTAAGCCAGTTATCGCTCTGCAAGCATTTTCTTCAACTGCACTTTTATTTATTTTATCCAAATGTGTTAAAATTTCAATTGGATTGATTTCATTGTAAATGAAGTTGTTACTTTCTATGTTCGTCGTACTTGAGACACTTTGTTTCTTTGACTCGTTCGTTTTCATTGACTTCGACTGCCCGCACAAATGTATGGCTTTCGTTTTTTCTGAATCCAAATACCAACATAACGAAACAGGCGCGACCGAATTATGATTAAAACACTAAAACACTAGCGATTTGTATCGTCACGCGCATACACACATACATATTTCGTGGTAGTTTTTCTGCTATCGATGCATCACTTTCTTTGCTGTCGTGTTGCTCCTTGCATTTTGTTTATTTATCTATTTGATTTATAGATTCGCAAGTTACACAAACGATTACGTAAATTCACACACTTTAGTTTTCACAATAAAAATTATTACTAAGAAAATATAACTACTTAACAAATATATTTAAATTATTGCGGAGGAGAAATATGTCTATCACTTTCGGTTGTTCCAATTGAACTGATTTAGGATGTGTACGTGACCCAAAACTTACGCTCACCATTTTCTCTTGCTGGCCACTTTTTTACGCTCTCTCAGTTTTTCGACTGCTTCTCTCTCTATACCAACATAAAAATTAATTTCATTACAGTAACGAAATTGTTTCGTCAACTAAAAATTTTGACAAACCTCCAAAATAAATAAATAAAACATATAAACTATAAAAAGTAGGAGATAAACCAAATATCAGTAATTTAAAGCTTTTTTTTTAATTTCCAATCCATTTTTCTACGAAATTCAAATTAAATAAAATTGTTGCAGGAACGAAAAGTAAGCTGTTGCAGCAACGAAATGAAAAATTAACAATGAAGAAGAAATTTTCGGATATACGACACTTTTCACCACAACAACGTAAAAACATTGACGAAAATGTTTCATCCATGCGACGAAGCGGTTTTCATTCAGTGTACTAAATCCAATCCTCAGCTGAAATCTTGAGACCTTAAACAAAAACCCATAATGTAATATTTTATTTGGATAAAAATATTTTGTACATATACATAAAATTTGAGTCATACATTGAAAATTCATGAAAATAAAAAAGGGCTAAAAAGTTCCGGGCAGTTTTTTAATAAAAAAAGGATCAGCAACCAAAAAATAAGAGCTAAATTTGCCCCAAAAAGGCTAAACTGGCAACACTGTTAGTATGTCTACTTTTTAAAAGCAAGCGTCGTGACCTTACTTTGTGAAAGCCAATGAGCTATTAAATGAAATCTGTCGTTATTTGTCATGAGAACGAAATATGGTGCAATTGTAAACAATTACTACTCTCACCAATGAGTTAAGTGGAGTTTATACTATCTGATGGATTCGAAGATTTCTCGAAAGACGTGAAGAAAAATTTTCAATATGTCGATAAATCTGATAGTCTTCAAAACAGTTTGAAAGCCAAACGATTTCTTTGAGGTTATCGAAAAAACAGTGATCGAGAGATAAAATATCGGAGGGAACATACGAAGAGTAGAAAAGCGGAAAACAATAAATTACGTAGAATGTTTGCAATTTAATGTAAAATGAAAAAAAAATACAAAACTTCAGTGTAATTTAATAAAATACAATTTTAATAAATAAAAACATAAATATAAAGAACTTATATATATAACGAACGGAGCTGGGATGTGTGTGTGTGCTTAGTTTTTTTTTCCCCCAGAAATTATTTTGTGTAATTAGTATAGCCAACAACGAGTCAAAATTATTAAAATTTACTACCGAAATTTGGAGTCAGTGGCCTCAACTTTAAGAGCGCTACGTCCAATTTATGGTCGTCATAATCGTCCTACCAGATCAACAATTGAGCGTCTAGTGGAAAAACTTTAATCCACAGGCACAATACAAAATGTTCCCGTGCCAGTGAGACAAAGAAGTGCCCGTAGTGTCGAGAATATTGCTGCCGCTGAGGCTTCAGTTCAAGAAAGTCCAAATGTGTCTCTCACACGTCGTTCTCAAGCGTTGGGCATCTCTGTGACGTCGTTTTGGCGAATTTTGCGAAAAGATCTTGGTCTACATCCTTACAAGATCAAATTGACGCAAGAACTGAAGCCCCTTGACCACCATAAGCGTCGTATGTTCGTGAATTGGGCTGAGCAACAACTTGAAAATGATTCGGATTTTCATCGGAAAATCATCTTCAGCGATGAGGCTCATTTCTGGCTGAATGGCTTCGTCAATAAGCAAAATATGCGTTATTGGTCAGACAGCAATCCACACGTAATCCATTGCATCCCGAAAAAATTACGGTTTGGTGCGGTTTATGAGCCGGCGGCGTCATTGGGCCGTACTTCTTCCGTGATGATCAAGACCGGCACATTACTATGAATGCGAATTGCTACCGTTCAATGATAACCGAATATTTTTGGCACCAATTGGATAATATGGACTTGGAGGACATGTGGTTCCAACAGGACGGCGCCACAAGCCACACAGCGAATGCGACAATCAATTTATTGGAAACCAAGTTTGGTGAACATATTATCTCACGAAATGGCCCAGTATATTAGCCGCCTCGGTCGTGCGATTTAACGCCGTTACATTATTTTATGTGGGGCTACGTCAAGTCTATGGTCTATGCCAACAAGCCAGCGACTTTTGATGAACTTCGTACGAATATCGAAAGTGAAATTGCAGCAGTATCGGCCGATTTATGCTTGAAAACCGTCGAAAATTGGGCTCAGCGTCTGGACTTCTGCAAGCGTGCCCGTGGTGGCCATGCAAAAGAAATCGAGTTCCATACATAATGGCATCGAACGTACTTTCACAGGAATAAATAATTTCATTGGTATCTAAAACCGGGTTTGTTTTATTTAAAAAAACTTTTGTAGCGCTCTTATTGAAAAACCCCTTACAAGGTGGGGCAAATGTAACGTTATAATGTGAGTTGCCTACTATTTTGTTAGAAATGAAAAAATTAGTTATGTTTTCACGAAAAATTTATTTGAAGAAGTAAATTTAATTTACATTAAGTTGGAAAAATCATTTATTGGGATCATGCGATGCAGCTCTATGCCGTGTAATAAATTTTGAAAATTTGTTTTAGATGTTGTGTTGTAGGTGTTAGCCAAGGCCACACCACGTTCGGCGGCATCATTTACCACATGCAATTGTTGAGCTTGGTTCGTTGTTCGTGAAATAATTTGTTTGATTCCACTTTTCTGGATCTGTTTAAAAAGATCAATGAAATGTAGCAGGCTTCGAAAAAGTAAGGCTGTCTTTTGAAATGAAACTTTGAGTTTGTTTATTTCGAAGAATGTCTTCTGTTAGATCTGATTTTACTACAGCCTGAAAAATCGGTATTTTTTGTTGTTTGGATGCAAATATAACGTATTTGTAGTTTGTCGCAAATGTTGTATACTTCTGTCCAAACAGATTTTGTTTGCTATTCAATATTACTTGTTGGAGACACAATGATTAGTAGGTTATAATATATATTTTAGTGACCCAAAATTGGCATTGTTTGTTGAAAACTGCTCAAACGAAAACGTAAAAGACTATAGACAAACAAATAAAGGAGTAGATATTTACTTCATGCACTGAAAGTAGAACGCTTCGTCGCATGGATGGAACATTTTCGTTAATGTTTTTACGTTGCTATAGTGAAAAGTGTCGTATATAAGACAGTTTGGTAGTCGCTGCAACGGAAAATTTCATACTTGACTTATTTGACAATTTATCATTTTGTTACTGCAACAACTTACTTCTTGTTCCTGCAACAATTTTACTTAATTTGAATTTTGTAGAAAAATGAGTTGAAAATTAAAAAAAGACATGAGTTTTAAACTACTGATATTTGGTTTATCTCTTACTTTTTATATTTATTTATTTTGGAGGTTTGTTAACATTTTTAGTTGACGAAACAATTTCGTTATTGTAACGAAACTAATTTTTATGATGGTAGAGAGAGAGAAGCAAGCAGTCGAAAAAATGAGCGAGCGTAAAAAAGAGGCCAGCAAGAGCAAATGGTGAGCATGAGTGGTGGGTCACGTACACATGTTAAATCAGTTCCATTGCTACAATCGAAAGTGGTAGACATATTTCTCCGCCGGAATAATTTAAATAAATTTGTTAAAATAGACTAATGAGTTATACTTAGTTAATGATCTTTTACCATGAAAACTAAATTGTGTGAATTTATCGTTTGTGTAACTTGGAAATCTATAAATGAAATGCATAAATAAACAATGCAAGGACTTGCAAAGAAAGCATCAATAGCAGAAAAACTACCATGAAATATGTAACTGAACTTTTGTGTGTGTATGTGCGTGACGGTACAAGTCGCAACAAAATGTTTGTGTTTTAATCATAATTCGGTCGCCTCTGTTTCGTTGCGTTGGTATTTGGATTCGGGCAGTCGAAGTCAAAAAAAAAAACGAAGTACGAAGAACATAAACAATTCAACGTACAGTCAAATGAATCCAATCGAAACTTTAACAAACTTGGTTAAAATAAATAAAAGAGCAGTTGAGGAAAATGCTTACAGAGCGATCACTGGCTTAATGACGGGAGATTTGGCGCTGAATATCAAAACCCTCAACACAACAACAATTGCATGATTTAACAAAACAATGATGTGGTTCTATGTTAAAGGAGTAGAGCTTATGTTCATGGTAAGTACACACATAGATATGTACATGTCTTAAATAGAAATCTTAACAATATAGTCCTCGTATGTGTTTTTAATTGTAGGACCTGAATATGACGGCCACAATAACACTCAACCCCTCGACTACCACAATCTGCTCCAGACGAGTGTTTCAACATGGAATGAATATAATCTATTTAGCAAATAGGTTTTCGAAAACAAAAATTCAAAAAATTTTTATCAAAACACCTGCAATGTAATACTAACAGTATATTTATGTACAATTGTCAATAATTACACACACACTTCAAAACATTCATTGCAGCAATGAAACAAAATCATTGTAGTAAAGAAACATATTCATTACAACAATGACTCAAATTCGTTGCACTAATGAAACAAATGCATAGCAGCAATGAATAAACTCATTGCAACAATGAAACAAATTCCTTGCAAGAACGGTACCTATTCATTGCAACAAATTCATTGCAGCAACGAAACAATTCGTTGCAATAATGAAGGAAATTCATTGCAGCAACAGCCATACTTTCACCACAGTAACAAACAATTTGCTTGATGAACACATTTTCATAGCGGGAATGAAACGTTGCGTTAGCTCACTTTCGATGACAAAAATTGTTGGGGTGATGAACATTTTCATCCGTGTGACGATGCTTTTCCGTTCAGTGTGAATACAATGGTTGCACACATATGCATGGTTCCTGCAATATGTTGCTGGGTCCAGGTTTTTAGCGTGGAATTGTTTGTCATTACTTGGCTGATGTAGATTTTTTCAATAATTCAATCTTTAAAGCAAATCCGATGCAAAAGTAGCAGCCAGTGTATAATATTATAGTGGCATATAATGGGTAGAATGCGTTAAAAGGGTATGACTCATAAAAAAATTTTAAAAGTTATTAAGCGTTATTAGCTATTACGAAATTATATGGTACCTTATTGAGGAAAATCATTGGCAAAGCTGGTGTATGCATACACAAGTAAAGCTTGGACGTTCTGCTTAAAAAATGTTGATATCAAAACTAAAAAAATCGTGGATATTGACCAAGGTTTAAGTCGAATTCAAAAAATGGTCGAAATGTGAAAATTCGACTTGGGAGACCCTCTAAACCTCTCCTGAGAAATATCAAAAATACATTTCCCTGTAAGCTTTCAAACTAAGCTTGAGCAGAAACGAACACCTCGTTATTCTGCTCAAATTCTTCGAATTTATGTTCAAGTTTTTCAAAGTGCTCGTTTACCCCTGTCTCAAGGTTGTTCACAATTTTCGAAATTTCTTGCAGTTCCTCATTTGTCACGTTTGCAGTTTCCTGAATAATTCTAAAATTTTCGTTGAGTTCCAGTTCTAGTTTCGCGTCCATCATTCAGTAATTTTCGTAATTAATTCTAGAATTTAGTTAAATTCCTCCATCATTTCAGCAAATTCTTCTATTAATCGCCAATACAGCTCTAAATAAACAAATGATTTTACTTACCTGCGTATATGAGGTCTTTTTTGTTGGCCTGTTGTTTAGCGTCCACGGAAAATTGATGTTGTTGTGCGGATTAGTTTGGCCGCCGTCCTTTCTGCTGGTGTTGTTGATATTGTGCTGTTGATACTCGTCATGATGATGGATGTGTGGTGACTCTTCCAGGTTTGCTTTAATTTTTGTCATCTGGTGTTGTCAGCAGCTACTCACAATTTGAATTAATTAATCATCTGTCATTGTTGATTTTAATAATGGCACGATATTCTCGAGCACTGTGGTATCGGATCAGTACCTGTTCCTCATTATAGGTGGCGAAAACCATCCCTCACATGAGACCAAGAACCCCGTGTATATGATCCGACACCACACTGCTATATAAGGGGGACCAAAGTGAAGCTTTGGCCCTAACACCAGGCCAATATGGCTGGTCGCACCCCAAATATATTCTAGCAACACGTTCACCGTTGAGGCTACCCCTCGTATGTCGCACCGATGGGTGCGAGCCTGGGTGTTTTGCGGCTTGCGCGAGCTTTCGGTATCTGTGACGTTCGTGGTTTGGTTTTGGCTGGCCTCATTCGGCTGCCTCCCCCCCTCGCCCCTGGCGCTGTCGGATGTTTCCATCGTACCCTGATTTACCACTTGAACCATGCGTTAGTTGCCACCTTTGGATAAGTAAAACATTTTTTGCAACGGAATACACAAATGATTTTACTTATGGGCTTTTTTTGCCTGTTGTTTTGCGTCCAGGGAAAATTAATGTGCAGATTAGTTTGGCCGCCGTCTTTCTGCTGGTGTTGTTGATATTGAGTTGTTACTGTTCGTCGTGATGGTGGATATGTGGTGGCCCTTCTAGATTTGCTTTTATTTTTGTTATCTAGTGTTGGTAGCAGCTACCATGGTCGCCAGTTTTTTTTCAGGCGAAATCCTCGAATTGTTATTTTTAACCCCCGAAAATCCCCAAAAAAAAGCGAAAATTCCCGGAAAAATCCCTATTGTTTTAAAGGTAGTTCGAGAAAGTTTTAAGTTATAAAATTAAAATTTATTTAGAATTCAGTTTAACAAAACTTAAGCTTAAATATTGGAAAATTTAAACGTAAGTAAATTATTATATTATTATTAAATTATTAATTTAAAAATAGTTAGTTCTAACAAAAAGATTATGACAAATGAGATCTGGCTTTAATTTATGTGCACATTGGTTAAAAGTCATTAAGCCTTAGTATATATATCAAACACTTCAGTCTCATAATCTTCACACTACTTAATTATTTGTTTTGTACATAGTTTTAGCATTTCTCGTTATTTCTTATCCACTGCTTCTATTCTTTTCAGTAACACCAAATATCAAAAATGTTTTTTTACTTGTTTTATTCTTGTCATCACGTACAGCCTTGCCAGTAAAACAATTTCATATTTTCAGGAACTGACAAGTGTATGCAGTTCTTTTTGCTGACAACATTTAGCAATACCTCAGCAAATTTATGACATTTGGCCTGGCGTGATATTTACATTCGATGTTGAAAAGAACTGCTTTACTAATACCAGATAGAGGCAATGGTTCAAAACAACGAACAAAATAACAACAACGGCATTTCGTTTTGCGTGTTAAAATTATTGTATTAAATACAACACAAATGAGTTGGCTAACAATACCACTCAATAAAAAAGTGTAAAAACACATTGAAATTTCACAGTTTTCACCAAAACGACATGAAAAATTAAAGTCAGAGGTTATTGTAATTCCACCTGGTGTATGTCACTTTTCATCAAACATCTCTCTACCACACCGACCGCATCACGAAGAGTGTGAAAGGAAACTCAGATGAGTTAAATATGCTCTCTAGTTAGATTTACTCTATGCCAAATATTATTTGTGTTTATGCTTGCTTTGATTTAGGTAGTACCAGATCAAAACTTTCAAGGAATGATACAAAAGATGCGCTTTTAATGCAGCTTAAATTTTGATCCCCAGATCCCCAAACCAAAAAAACAATCCCCTGTTTTGAAAAAAAATCCCCAATTTGGCGATAAATCCGCTAAACTGGCAACACTGGCAGCTACTCACAATTTGAATAAATTAGTCATCTGTCATTGATGATTTTGATAATGGCAAGATGTTGCCACCCGATTCTCGCCTATCGTTTAGATTGCCGAACATGCCATACCCATCACACCAGACAGTTAGTAGTCGGTCGATCCATTCACTACTTAAAGTTGAGTCCGGTTTGTCGGATTAATCTGACAGACATATAGATCCGTTGGTGGAATCCCGATATTTTCACCCATTCACACTTTGGGGTGGAGCTCTGGTTGTCGAATGGATCTGACGGACATATCTGGAAAATTTGTTGGTGGAATGTCGGACGGATCCGAGACGTATCTGATAGATTTGTCAGTAGAATGTTGGATAGATCTGACAGACATGTCGGAAAGATTTGTTGGTGGATCTGACGGACATATCTGGATGATTTGGTGGTGGAATGTCGGTTTTTTCATCCACACGGAGGGTTTATCTGACGGACTTCATTTGGAGTGATACGCCACAGAGTTGACATCAACACTTTGCGCTTGCAAATGTCTTCTCCGATAAATGTTCCATTGGAACCATACGTTCGCACGCGTGTGACGGGCCACCAGTGTGTTGGTTCAGCTTGTCGGCTGACATTGGGCACGAGTCGTGACGATCCCCCAGTTAGTTGGTTCAATTTGTGGACCGACGTAGAGCACACACCGTGATGCTCCCCCAGTAAGTTGGTGCAATTTGTGGGGTGATACTGGGCATGAGTCGTGACGATCGCCAAGTGCGTTTGTGCAATTTATGGGGTGATATTGAGCACCATAACTTCGTGTGATTATTGGATGTTATCGGAAGCTAATACCGGGGCTATGATATACCCATCACACCACACAGTTGATTGGCTGTCTATCCTTTCAGGTTTGCTGGCATAATCTAACGGACATATCTGAGGGATATGTTGGTGGAATTCCGATTTTTCGGTAACCCGACCCTAATGTACTGTTTACATTGTTCCCCATGCCATATCCATCACACCACGCATTAGGTAGGCGCCGATCCATTCACACCTTAAGACACAGTAAAAATAAATATCGGTAATATTACCCAGTTTGTGTATGGTGATTTTATTTATATGAAGACAAGAAAAGGTGGCAGTATTGCCTAAAGCAAAAGTGTAAAACACACTACCAACAGCAACGCTGAATTTACATTATAATGTTGGCAAATGTCCTGCTTCTTATTTGTATATCAAGAATTGCGGTGAGGCAGCAGCTTACCGACTAGACACCGTACGTTAAAGCGAGATGAATATAAAGCTACGATATAACAGTTTGTATTACTACCGTGTCGCTGTGTATGTACACCATTAATTTGTGGAAGGAAAAGCAAAAAAAAAATGAATTTTGCGAAAGTTTCTCCGCGCCCATTTTATTAAATTTCCCAAAAAAAATAGTGGAAATTTTCAATTTCAGAAAGAATTGTCAGTAAAAGTTTGATTTCCAAGTGTTTTTAATAGCCAACACATTTGCATTGGCCAAGATTCTATTGTAAAATTTGTGTAAGTAGAAAGGGGTCTTGTCTTGGTTGTATCTTGTTAAACACTCGATTAATGGCGAAATGTTTCCAATAAGCGACGGGAAAATAAAAACCTCTTAGCCACTTGGAGAATATAAATGTGTGTCCAAACTTTATAGCAAAACGTTTGATAGTTTTATCTCATCTTTAATTAATTCCTTCACAGGAAAATTGAGGGAACGTGATTGAAGTCAACGACAGAAATAAACCAAGGGTGGAAATATATGTTAGGAGCCTGGGCTTTCTTTATTCTAATATTATCGTTGTTTATATGTTATTGTAGGAAAAAAATCTGATTATTCAATAAATGATTCTATATGGCCGTCGGTGGTGCAATGGTTAGTGTGCGCGGCTCTTGTACATGAGATCCTGGGTTCGAACCCGGCTCTGACCACCTTCAAATTTTCTTTCGGCGGCGGTCACCTCGCATAGTGACGGCGACACTATCGAGTATCTAGCCATGAAAAAGCTTCTCAAAATACCGTTCGGAATCGGTGTAAAACTGTAGGTCCCAATCAGTGAGTGAAAACTGGAAAGCGCACAGCTCAGTGATTGTGAGAAGTTCTCCCCAGTCCCTTTATGGGATGTAATGGGAAACTATTTATTTATTTATTTATATTAAAATACAATAAAATTTGTTTCTGTAAATATGGAAAATATGGGCTAAATACTTGGTAAGAATGCACATTTTAATTGAATATAATTCACCTACACAAATTCTGTAAATTGCCCTTCTTCTTTCGGTAAATAGACAAGCAAATGACAACATGGTTTGGCAACATAAAATTGCCTACGTTAATTTGTAATGTTGCCCAATTGAATAGCTGGCCCTATGTTGCCCAGTGCACTGGCTGATATCAGACTATGAATTTGGGTAATTTTACATAAAGTTTTTTTCCTGTGCATGGAGCCTGGGTTTGCGGATCGATCCAGCAGACATGTCTGAAGGATTTGTTGGTAGAATGGCGGACGAACCCGAGACGTGTCTGATAGATTC
The DNA here is from genome assembly GCA_963931995.1 of Phaonia tiefii. Lineage (NCBI taxonomy): Eukaryota > Metazoa > Arthropoda > Insecta > Diptera > Muscidae > Phaonia > Phaonia tiefii. Next base: position 259,073,103 of record OZ008367.1, on the reverse strand, counting down.
GTCAGTGGGATGTAGGATGGATCCGGGAGAAAAATTTGTTGGTGGATCCGACAGACATGTCTGAAGGATTTGTTGGTAGATTGTCGATTTATCGCCTACACTCGATGAATCGTGTGACTTGTGTGTTGCTTAGATTCCTGTACTGTTCGCACAATAGTGGACACTATTGGATTAACAGCTTTGGGACCATATGTTCACATCAGTCGTAATGGCCCTCCAGTGTGTTGGTTCAATTTGTGGGCCGACATTAAGCACGAGTTGTGATGATCCACCAGTGTGTTGGGGCAATTTGTGGCCTGATACAGGGTGTGAGTAGCGACGATTCCCAAGGAGCGTTGGTGCAATTTGTGGGTTGATACTGAGCACCATAATTTCGTATGATTATGGGATGTTATCGGCCGCTAATGTCAGGGCTATGCCATACCCACCAAACCACAAAGTTGATAGACCGCCGAACCATCCACTCCATAAAATGGAATTCGGTTTGTCGAGTTAATCTGACGGACATATCTGAGGAATCTGTTGGTAGAATGCCGATTCTTCGGCAACCCGGCACTCGCGTATTGGTTACTTTGTCCACCATGCCATAGTCATCACTCCACACAATTCGTGGTCTGCCGTTCCATTCACACCCTAAGGTATCAATGTGGATAACCTGCCTCTCGACAAGTTAAGTAGTTGCCTAGTCCTCTTTCTGTTCACCTGTGGCCAGGAGACCCTGGCTTGTTTGCAAGTTGAAGTAAGTCTCCACTTGTCCTTGAACATATTATCGGCCCACTGCCTGATCTGCAAATGGCAGGTAGAGATAGGCATACTAACACCTTATTTTGCCGGAAGAACCTGTGCCGTAGTACCCTGTCTATTTAACGCATCCCCTACGCAATTGCCTGGAATGTCGCTGTGTCCCGGTACCCAGATGAGTCTGATGTCGAAATACTCTGCCATCACCCTAAGTGATGTGTGGCATTCTTTCACCGTCAGGGACGTAGCAAATATGGCTTCCAGGGTTTTATGCCAGCCTGGCTGTCTGTGTAGATACATATTCTCCGGAGGGTTGTGTCACTACTTTTAAGTTGTTCAGCAACCTCCAGTATCATTAGAGCGAACAAACGGTCTCTCCCTATTCGCAACATGCTCTACACATCTGCGATGAGATTTCTGTCCTTGTGTTTACAGAAGGGGGCCCTGAAACATTACCATAAGTTCCGTTTTTGACTTTTTGGTAGAATTTTCGGGATTCGCGCTTTCTCCACTGCCGTTTCTTACGCCTAAAGAGACGGCTTACCTTTTTTCTTTTCTCCCTATACCGCTCAGTCATAGCTCGCGTTGCAATTGACTGAAGCATTGCAATGCGTGCAGCTTTCTTTTCATCATTTGCAATGCGACACTCTCCATCGTACCATGGTTTGTTGCGAAGTGGTTTTCAAAACCAAGTACGGTTGTTGCGGCAGTTTTTAAAGAGTCGGACATGGGTCACCACTGCGCATCAGGATCGTCATCGGGAGGGAGTGGGTTCATTGCCAAAAGTTGCGAGAGCTTCCTTGAGTAGGCTGTGGCTACCTCTGGTAATTGGAGCTTTCCGATGTCCTGCTTCCTCTGCGTCTGGTTTCTTACGATATTCGCTCTACTTAATCTTGTGCGAACCTTTGCTGCTACAAGGTAGAGATCAGAATCGATGTTAGCTCCTCTCCATCAAATACCACGTGATCAATTTGGTTCTTCGTTCTTTGATCACGGGATACCCAAGTACCCTTGTGGATGCCTTTATGCTGGAATCTTGTACCACTAATGGACATGTTTTTTGCCGCGGTAAAGTCAATCAATCTCATACCGTTGTGGGAAATGTCAGTATGTAGACTGAAATTGCCAATAGTTGGATGAAACACATTCTCCCTTCCTGCTTTGGCATTCAAATCTCCTAGTATAATCTTAATGTCATGGCCAGGGCAGCGGTCATACGTTTCCTCTAGGAGCTCATAGAATATGTCTTTGGCATCATCATCTTTACTACAAATCCCCAACCAAGTTCAAGGTTTTTTTATGGCAACTCTAGTATATATCGCAGTTTCTTTTTCTTGTGCAGCCATGTCCTGTCCATCGCATTTCCTGGATAGCGGTAATGTCAGCCTTATAACTTTCTAGCACATCTGCCAGTTGGAAACTTGCACAGGATCTATATAGAGTTCTTACATTCCAAGTGCATATTCGTAAATCGTGGTCCATATAACGTTTTCGGGGGTCGTCAACAAATAGGGGTAGTATGTTTTCGTTTCTTTATATTCACTGCCATTATGAACGGTGGCCGGAGGCAAACCCAGTCCACCGAGTTTCTGCATTTTACCTACTGCCAGGATACTTGATTGCAGCCTCATTGTTATTCACGGAAATATTTTACATGTTTCGAAAATTGAGGTTATTGTCACTTAACGTAGATTCCAATTGGTGGCACTGACGTTTACTTTCGAGTAGCTCCGACGGGGTTTCCATAAGCTGACACTTAAAAAGCAAATCCAACGAACCGGCGTCTTTTATATCCATGCCCACAGTATCAAGGGCATCTGATGCTTCCATATCTCACGTATGCATTGAAATAACAGTGTCAAATCTATGACGGGTTGATGTCAATAGACAACACTGGGGTTTAGACGCCTTAAAGTCAGCTCTATTCCTTTGACACCTAGTCGTAGACCTAATCTATGATATTATTACATTTGTTCCATATCTCTGACCGTTATCGAGCCTTAAAATTTGACATTTTGACTAGCAATATTCCATTGACCATTGAGATCACAATTTTGTTTTACGAATCAGTAAGAATATTTACACCTCTTTCGGGTGATGCCAAACCCGTTGGTCTGCATTGTTCCATTGAGGACACATTTCGGTTCCCGTGGTGGTACAAAACATATGCTTTCATTTTGTAACAAAATTCAAAACAAAAACCGTATATGCAACATCCTACCTCACACAGCATTTGAAGAATGTTTATGCCTACGATATTTGTTATAAATCTTTTATCATGATTTGTGCTCCACTTAGTGGGCTCCTCATTGTTATTTATTAAATGTAGCAATTAACAACAACACATTTACATAAATTTGTTTATGGTCCCACAGACGGACTTCGCGTTGCGACATAATGATGTATACATTGCCTAGGACCCCGTTTAACTAAAGACGCTACTGGTATCTGCACCAACACCAAAACACCACTTTAGTGTGGCAAACGTTCACCGAGTCCCGAGAAATCGCCTTATGCCAGCTCATCAGGCGCCGAACACACATGTAAATGTCAACTCAAAGAGACATAGTCGCATACACTCTTTTTGCCGTTTTTTTTATCACTGCGCCTGTCTCAAACAAAAGTGTCTCTTTGTCGGCTTGAAAATGTTTTGGTGAAATTACCGTGTGTGGTGAAAATGCTTTTAGTAAACTGGCTGCGGACGGAATATTATGATTTTCTACGCAGAATATTTTGTGGTTTTTATTTGACGTGGTATTGACTGATAAAATCGATAAGATTAAGTAAATTTTTATTTATGCTTGATCTCAATATAAAGACGAGAAGAGTTTTCAGCGGTTTAACAATTAATCATACTGCAGTCGCCTCACTTTAGCGCAACACGCTTAATTGGAATATACCGTATTGCGGAAATTAAAGCTTGTAGTTTTTAAATGCACATCCGCAAATTCATTACGCTTTAACGAATCTCCGCTTAAGTGAAAAAATCGCATAACTATAAATAGTAAATAGACCCAATCTTAAATTTTATACGAAATCTACTTCGCTTAAGTGGAAAAATAAACTGCGCTTATTTCACGTTATTCAACGAAATCGCATATATTTAGGCTGGAAAAAATGTCCGTCTATTGGAGAAAAAATCACTGTTTGTCTCTTAAATTTTAAATTGATTTAAATTAATAGAATTTTGTACGAATATGAGTGCAGAAACATTTGCAACAACATGTTTAAGAGGTTTTTCAACGAAATACACCGTCTTCCAAACTACACACACTGGGAATAACTTAAATAAGGAATTATATTTTTCAACCTCTGAAAGTAAATACGAGGGCGGACTTCGACTTTTTGAATGAAACACACTTTTTTTTGCAAAAAAAAGAATTATTTTGAACATAACCTCCTTTTAGCTCAATACACTTAGTCCAACGTTTCTCCCATTTTCCTTTGAAGTTGTCACACAATTACGTTTATGGTCAGTTGAGAGCAAACGCGGCACCCATCTTGCAGACAGCTTTCTTAAACCCCACTGATCGTTTAAAATTGAAACCATTTGAAATGCCTATGGCATCAACAATCTGATGCACTTTTACTCTTCGATCGGCCAACATTATATCGTGGATTTTTTCGACATTTTCGGGTGTATTGACCTCAATTGGCCGCCCAGAACGTTCAGCGTCATTTGTACTTGTGCGACCACAGCGAAAGTCAGTAAACCACTTTTTACCATTGAAATCGATGGTGCAGAGTCTCCACAGTAGTTTTTTTCAAACTTTTCCCTGGTTTTACTGACGGTTTTTTTTCGCAAAAAAAATATTTAATGAGCACTCGAAATTCGCTTTTTTAAATTTTTAAAAAAATGCACGAGGTTGTATGTTTTGAACAGCTGTTAAACGCAAAGTACATGACAGAACTTGCTCAAAATTTGACAGTACTCTACTAACAGGTGGTACTTGATGGGAGCAGTGTTGCATTTCGTATACATAACTACGTGCGATGTTCGAAAAGTCACGGACTTATTGATCCGCCCTCGTATGATTAAACTGGATATAGGAGAATTACGAAATTATTTACGAATATAGTCTATAATCGTACTATTCTGGTAGAACATTTTTTTAATCAATTTTAAAGAAATTGATTTTGGTTTTTGGTGGGGGCTAAATGAAAAATAATTAAACAACTTTTTTTAAAGAACTTTATTACACTTTGGTTTGTGTGTAGACTAACATGGTGGGAAATTTCTTATTTAATGGGAAGTTTTCTAGGTGGAGCCTGAGTATGTGTTTGTTTGTTGTTTTGGTACCGTATAGACTCGAAATCGGTTGGACCGATCTTTTTGAAATAATAACAGATTGACGCTTGCATTTTTGATATATCAAGCGGGCGTGGCCCCGCCCATGGGACCCTATTATTGAAAACGCAATATCTGGAGGACTGTTTCATCAATCAATATTTTCCTTGACAAAGTGAGTTGCAAGAAAAGTTACATTCTCCCGGTTAAATCGACACAGTTGTTTAAAATTATTATCGTTGCTATTTCTGCGTTCCTTATACATCTTCCTTTTCAGATTTTGACCATTTACAGTTAACATAGAGCCTAATAAAAAATTAAGTTTTTCAATTATTTATAATTTTTATTATTTCTTTTATGACAATTGGAGGATATTATTAAAATGAAAAAAGCAACTGCCTGATGTAAATATTATTCTGAAAAATTTTAGTCTTCACATTTGGACACTAAACTCAAAAAAAGTTAACTAAATTTTAGTTAAAATGAACTAAAACTAAGTAAAATTGACCGCCCGCAGTATGAATCCAAAGAGATTTTTACTCATATTTAGTTCATACTTTTCTTTAATATTAGTTTAGATTATGAACTTAATGTTAGTTAAAATAGTTTATAACTTAATTCAATCTCAGACATAAAGGGTTTTTCGACAGAGACGCTACAAAAGTAAATCGATAGGGACAGCAAACGACGCCATATTTTTTCCCGCTCTTTTGACATTTCTCTTCACTAAGGTTTGCATTTCATCATGGAAAGATATACGAGCCAACAACGAGTCGAAATTATTAAAATTTACTAGCGAAATTTGGAGTCAGTGGCCTCAACTTTAAGAGCGCTACGTCCAATTTCCGAATTTAATTTCTGACTGAATGGCTTCGCCAATAAACAAAATATGCGTTATTGGTCAGACAGCAATCGACACGTAATCCATGAGTCATCATTGCATCCCGAAAAAATTACGGTTTATGGGCCGGCGCCGTTATTGGGCCGTACTTCTTCCGTGATGATCAAGACCGGCACATTACTGTGAATGCGAATCGCTACCGTTCAATGATAACCGAATATTTTTGGCCCCAATTGGATAATATGGACTTGGAGGACATGTGGTTCCAACAGGACGGCGCCACAGGCCACAGAGCGAATGCCACAATCAATTTATTGGAAACCAAGACGATTGGCCGCCTCGGTCGTGCGATTTGACGCCGTTAGATTATTTCCTGTGGGGCTACGTCAAGTCTATGGTCTATGCCAACAAGTCAGCGACGATTGATGAACTTCGTACGAATATCGAACGTGAAATTGCAGCAGTATTGGCCGATTTATGCTTGAAAACCGTCGAAAATTGGGTTCAGCGTCTGGACTTCTGCAAGCGTGCCCGTGGTGGCCATGCAAAAGAAATCGAGTTCCATACATAATGGCATCGAACGTACTTTCACAGGAATAAAGAATTTCATTGGTATCTAAAACCGGTTTTGTTTTATTTAAAAAAACTTTTGTAGCGCTCTTATTGAAAAACCCGTTACTGCAAGTTTATTATTGCCAGTAGTCAGGTCAAATATACTTGGTTTGTACTAAATTCCAATAAATCTGGACTCACTTCAAGTTGATTTTAACTTGAATTGTGTTCACACTGAACTAAATTATAGTTCATATGCAATTGTGTAAAATTGTGATAAAGATTAAGGTTTATTTGACCTGAATACTAGTAATAATTAATTTGAACTTAATACATATTTCCTGAATTTTCGGTAAATTGCCTTTCCATTAGTGCAAATGAACTAGAATTCTGTTTATTTGACTTTAAAGCAGACATGTGCAAACTGACACAAACGCATTTCAAATCAGTTTTACGAATTTTGCGACTGTGTTAAGTTGAACGGAGCAAGCAGAACAAAAGCAGAGAAAACAAAAGTAGTACACTGAGTAAAAAATTAAAATTAAAAAAATTAAAAATTAAAACTAAATCTTAAAAAAAAAATCAAATATCAACATCTCCAATGATTATTTCCATTTATGATTTTTGCCATTTACAAACATAAAAATTTCTTTATATTCGTCCATGGCAATAAAAATTTATTTTTTAAGTGTAGTGTGAATGCAGAACAGCAACTGACTTTGAATCGGTAAACAAGCAGCAAGCTTTCGGACATGTTGGTGTGAAAAAACGATCAAGCTACTATCGGTGTGAAAACACGATGACTCAAAAGAGTACTAGCTGCACATCTATGCTTTAAAGCAAGTAAGAATTGTACTGAAAATTAGTTCACATCTTACTCAAAAATAAGAGAAATGTACTCAATTTCAGTTAAAATTTATTCGAAATGAACTATAATTGGGTTCAGTTTTAACTAGAACTGAGTTCATATGACCTATATTGTAGTTAAGTTTTTGATAAACTAAATTAAAATTTATTACATTTAAGTTCAGATGTACTAGAATTAAGATTATATGGTCTGAATACTAGAACAAATTAACACGAAAAGAACGGTATTTTTTCTTGCTATACATCAGGGTAGATAACGTTTGCACAACTGTACAATTTTTGGTACAATTAAGACCATAAAATTACAAAACGTTTCTATTTAACATTTCTTACCGGCAAATGGATTTAACAGTATTGGTAGGAAAACATACTAAAACCTAAAGACAAATAGGCTACATGCGTCAACAGTTAGAAATCTGATACAAGCAATGATTTATTTTTATTTATATTAAATTTTTTTTATATTAAATTTTTTTAATATTTTATTATCATTTTAGAACAAATAGTTTTTTCTTTAACACTCTTTTCATTAAAATATGAAATTTAAAAACTTAATTGTTATGTATCTATTTATTACAGAGTCTCTTGTCTTTGGTCTCATTCTTGAAATAAGAACTTTTAATTGCATTTCATCTCCGAACACTCTAATACATATACATACATACATAATCGGTATACATATACATACATACATTGTGTGTGTGATGATCGCGATGAAAACTGTTGTTAGCTAGCGAAATAACTATTCTTGGGTGACAATTGTCACATCAAAAACTGGAGGGTAACAGTTCTTGAATTTTAGTTAATTTCCTTGCGTTTTAGTACAATGAGCATAAGCTAGTAACATATTGTGTGCGTTCTTTTTTTGTAACGTATATACGTTTCCCCATACAAATGCTAACTTGTATACGATAACGGGGATAAATATATCTGTTAAGGCTATCGGGGATAGGTTGTACAAAAACAAGTAGTATAAATGTAGCGGAATACAAAAATGCTACAAAGTTTCCTTGACAAATGTCTACTGAAAAGAAAATTAATTGTGACAGAAAAATAAAAAAGAATTTTAAATTTGTTTGAATTCTAAAATGAATTTTAGGATTATAATATGTATTTGCATTCATTGATAAAGGATAACGCTGATTTGTAGCCAAAATGGTAAGTAAATTCAAGTAAGGCAAGCAAAGCATCTCGGGATTTGAATTCGAATCACAATGCATGCCACCCAACTCAAATGAAGCTGTGGTGTATCAAGTTTGTATTGTGATGAGCTAAGTGCTTTGTGAGAAGCTCTCCCCAATTCTTTAATGGGATTTAATGGGAGACCCGTTTTTTTAACTGCTCAATTCAGTAGGTGTTATATACTTCTGAATGTGCTCCATATAGAGGATCAACTATATCCGAATTTCGTCAATGGCAAGTCAATCATATTAAAAGGTAAGTCTAAGTTGCTGAAATTTTTTTCATATATCCAAAATTTAACATTCGCCGGTTTCAGATTTACCGTTTACATTATCCAGAAAAATCGATAGCCAGTTTCTTCTGGTCAAATGGAGAGTGGATTTTAAGATTATCAGACTAAAAGCATTGAATTCAACTATTAAGTGTGAAATCTATAGAGATAAATATACATAGACATTGATTATGCTGTCGCCGAATATGTTCCGGAATGGACTTTTTAACGTTTTACTATTGAAAAGTGTTCTTCAAGAGATTATTTTCCTTCTGACAAAGAAATTTGTATTTCAGTGCAAAGCTTTTTGTCTTGCACTCCTACTAAAAAACTTTATATTTGATTAACTTTATATTTGGTTTCTGTTCAGATAGCGTTAAGCAATTTTGGCTATACGTAAATTGGCTATACGTAAGGATTCTCTGTGATTCCTTTATTGCGAGTCTGAACAGTTTCACAAATAAAAATTTTAATTTACAAATTTTGTATCAGTTTCATTTGTAAACAAATTCTTTGTTTACAAATAAAGAATGATACAAAAAAGATTAATGTGCTGCCAAAGCACTCATGTTTCACTGGGAGGCGTTTTGTTTTTATCCTATACACGTCTCGTATATATGTTACAAAAAACACAACAATTAACTCCAAAATAATACAAACGTACTGAATTTCAATTCATATTGATTGTAAGTGGACTATAAATTAGTTCAGTTTGAACTAGAACTGAGTTAAAATTAACCGTGATATATTTACGGTTTACCCCCATAAAAATGTTTATTGAAACAGTACAGAACCATATATTTTGTTTGAAACAATTATTATATTTTTATTTTATTAAATAACATGAAACTCTATTAAGAAAAGATTTATCCACCGCTGTAATTTGATTTTGAAATAGTTTAAAGATATCTATATTGATTTATAAATTATTAACACCATAATATTGGAATCCAAAAGAATCCCCAGTTACGAATATTTTGTCACGATCTAGTATGTATTTACTTGCATCGATTCGAAAAATAATAAGGTGGTTAGTGCTAATTTCAATGAAAATAAAAAATGAAACCCATTAAGCGACTAATAAGTGACCTGGAAATTGTAGATTTTAATTAAGTTCTTTGGATTGAACTTAATTTAAATATTAAATGTTTTATATTGGCTGTTATGTATGTATATGTTTTGTATTGAGGTTAAATTGAGGTATAAATATTTGGTAAAAGCACAGTGTAAGGATTTATTGGGTTTCGGTTGCGAAAGATATTAATTATTTCATAGATTAGATTAGGATGAATTTATTTTGCGAAACCTTAGGCTTACAATTCTGTTAATATATTCCATTTGTTCTCAATATATTTTCCATCTGGAAAGGTAGGACTGTATCGCTATAAAACATAAGGTGGTGAAAAAAGTGTAGAAGAGGATCCTATCAAAAATCCATTACTATTACGAATTTAATTGAAGTGTATTCAAACAATTATGCCAACGGAAGTATGCTAACGATATGTTTTACAAAATCTGGATGCATAAATATATGGCAATAAAAGTAGGAATAAATGTAAGTTGAACATGTTATACGAGTTGCTAAAACTTAAGGAAATTAAAAGCTGAACTCTAGGTTCACCTACGGCACAATAAACTTCCCAAAGTTTGCACATGCATAGTTAATGCTACCATATATTTATCATTTACATTGCAACTTTTGGCTCATTGGGTAGTAATTGGTGAAAAATACAATACAGTAGCATAGAGGCTGGCTGGAAGCATAACGGCCAAGCGTACCGCTACTGTGACTTTTTTACCACGTAACCGAAGCTATCAGTGGTAACTAAGCACAGCATGTTTCTTCGCTCACACCAAAAACCCAATGGCCTAATATAAATTACCGGACCTCAGAGCAAACTATGCAATTTAAAAATTGAAAGCATAATTGTGCGCAAGCTCAAGCTCTACAATTTATTAAGTTATGGCAAATGTAAACTTTTATATATATTTGTGTATATAAGTCTCCGTGGCCGGAGAGGGCGTGCCAATTGTATTTTGATGATGTTACAAATGTGAATATAGAAAACTGTTGGTGGTGAATAAGATTTTAAGTACGACTTCATCGAAAATCCACTCATTTCATGATTTAAGGGACTTTTGATTAAAATCTAATTCTACACATTTTTCATCTCCAAGTGTTATTGCGACAATGTCCTACTTTGCCGGTAGGAAAATATTTTTAGAAAAAATAGAATATATTAACAGATTTTAATGCTGAAGGTATCGGCAAAAACTGGCATCCTAATCAATACATAGTTCACGGTATGGTTTGGTAATTTATATTAGTGCATTGAATATTTGGAGTAAACGAGTAAACATATTATGAATTGCTCTCCAGCGTTATTCATTGTAACAAAAGTTACACATGTAAATGATAAATATGCGATGGTTTCAACTATGTATAATGGGGTACAATTCATTAAGCCGCAGAGAAACCTACTGACAGCCGTTTAATTTGTTAAACTATCCTATTTAGAGGACAATACATTCGTTCTAGTGTAATTATTTCAGCTTCCGATATATATCCTTTATCACATATTCACAAGGATGTTTTAGCACGTCGTTAGAAAACTTTAGGTGATATAATTGTGTCTGTATTATTTAATTAAAATCAGTTAATAGACGAATTTAAACAAATTTAGATTGCAATTTTTGGGTATTTCAACATATGTGAGGGTTTGAATAAATTGTTACATCGTGCTTAAGGTTCCCCTACAGAGGCAATCTGTTATATTACACAAAAAACTAACTTTAGAATTTTCCAAATCAACACCAATGTTTAGGAATATGCATATTATCAATGATATTTTGTACTTAATATTTGTTATGCTTTGAACAAAATGTTATTTTTTTCTGATTAATTCCATAATTCTAATATAATTATTAAATTATAGCAAAGAATACACTCCAGTTCATTTAAATAACAACAGCAAAAAAGTTGTAGCTAACTGGGAATTTTTGATCACACAACGAAACAGCTGAAATATTTTTTTTAGATATTTTATTTTATTCTTTAATATTATCGACAATAATATTGTTGTTTTAAATTTATTTTTTTAATATATTTATTAGTTTTATAAAAAATGCTTGAAAAATGAGAAACAGAAACAGTTCATTTGAATAACAACGACGAAGAAAAGTTTCGAAAAACAAAAATTATTCACTAAATTAAATTTTATTGTTTTTAGCTATTTGTTTAGAAGTGTTCACTTAATAATGAGTGTTGCCTCCTTGGTGCTTAATAACCTCAAATATTCGATTTGAAATGGAATCGTAGAGGGTTTTAAGATAATTTAAGGAAATCTCACCCCAGGCGGTTTCGATTGCATTGATTAACGATGGAATGTCTTCATATTGTCTACCTCCTTCGTAAACTTTACGAGAAAGCCATCCCCAGACGTTTTCCACTATATTTAAGTCTGGCGAGTACGGTGGCGAGTCCATCACAGTAACATTTTAGTCACTTATCCAAGCTTTCACCACTCTGGCATTGTGTATCGGAGCGTTATCCTGCTGGAAAATCCAACGCAAAGGTCCAAAGATGTTACTGCATTCCGGAAAAGCTCGATCTAGTATGCCTTTGTATTGTACTGCATTCAGTTTTATTGATTTGAATTGTAGCTTAATCTGACCATAGTACGATATGGCTCCCCATACCATAATTCCACCAATCCGACTGTGCCGACGGCTTAAAATGCACTTCTTCCGATTTTCTCTAAAATTTTTCTGTAGGAAAACTTTTGTTCAAAATTTGCCTCAATTTTTCCTTTTTCTTCTGAATTTAATGGCTTTCCTCGTCCCATTTTAAAACGATTATTATTTTATGATGCGCAATTTTTCAAACTATTTAACTCTGGATACTCTATGTAACACAATAGCTCAAGAACAGCAAAAACTAACAATTGTTGTTATTCATATGAACTATTTTAAAATCACATTTTTGCTATTGTAGTAGGAATGCGTCCACTGCTTTTGTAACGGGACTTTTTGATGTGTTAACATCTATACGCGCGCCTCTAGGGCAAAAAACTATGAGTTTCAATACATACGCAAGTGTTAGGTATGTAAGAGTAAATCATCGTTTGTTTGTGTTGCTTTTCAGTCGGTATTGAAAGTGATTATTGGGCGATTTTCATATAATTTTCCCACGCGATTTTCTCCGGAAATTCATAGCCGATTTTATTAATTTGGATTAAAAAGCTAGTGTGGGTTTCGACGAAGAGTTTAGGCCAAAAATTAAGGCGATCCGATATCGGCGAGCCGAGATTTAAGTGTTTTAATTTGGAGTAATATTAAAAAAGTGTTTTATGTTGATCTTCGGTTTTGTCTTATGCATAGCAAAGAGAATAGTGACGTGGTTATACGTACATATATAAAAATGACAATGTATGTATGTACATTTGTCTGTTGCTTTGCATTCTCTTTGTTTTTTGTGGGTTTAATATAAAATAAATAAAAAGTATTAAGCAAGAAAATAATGAAATCATTAGCATTTCTGTTTAATTTTTTTCATTTTGTTTTACTACAGTGAAATGTAAGTCCAATAAAATGAGGGTGCGGAGCACTCTCAGAGAAAAGAGAGTAATGACGTATTATACGTTTATAAAAATGAGATAGCAAGAGAGAGAGCAACTACAATTTTGTGAACTTGTGTAGCGTATGTACGAATATAACAATATATGTATGTATATACAAGTGTCTGTTGCTCTGCATTCTTTGACTTTTGGGGGAATAAAACAAAAAGTATTGAGCAAGAAAATAATGACACATGTGCTTGCACTGGGTCTTTAAATAATTTTAAGTAGTAATATTATTTAACTGTAACGTCATCATATGATTGAACGCTGTCTTTTATTTTCCAATGTAACATTTACGAATGTGTTCATAGAAATCGAACAGGTACCGTGTAGCAAAAAGGTGTTAACACATCGCCCGTGAGTTAGAACACTCATTGGATTTTTTATTCATCTTTTGCACATTTTCGTAAAATAGTGTTGCCACCTAATATAACATATCTGTGGTGACAAGGCATAACAGCATAACTCGAGTTATGCTCAAACTAAATTTTTCGAGAATCGAGCTATATATATCGTACTGCACACTATATAATCCAAATATGAACAAACCAATTTGTAGTTCCCAAGATATTGGAAAGGATTTATTATCACATCTCGATTAATCAATACATTACAAAAGAAATTTGAACCCTTAAAACGCTCTCCTAAAAAATTGCAAAACCAGACATATGCTGTTATGCCTTGTGACCACAGATATAAGCACATTCAAATCATTTGTTGTTAGTTTTCCCGAAATTTCAATTTTTTACAATGATTATAACTGTTGTTATTTAAATGAACTGGAGTGTATGTGTTAGAGTTAGTATAATTTAATAAATTAACAATCTGTGGGTCTCGCTTTGGATCCATAAACTGCGTCAATGCCGCATCCTTTCACGCATAATTTAAACCACCGTATATTAACATTTACTTTTGGTGCATTGAATAAAACTGGCGAGGAATAAAATTCCGTAGCTTTAAACTGTGAATGTTTCCAAACTTTAGAGCGCTCTGCGTACAGTCGATATGTTTTCTTCACCACGTGGTCTATATTAGGCCAACAATGTTAAATAAAACATATTATGTTTGCTCATTGACGCTAAATATTCAATGCCCTGATATAAATTACCGAAGCTTACGGCGAACTATGCAATTGTTAGGATTTTCAGTTTATTTACCAAAACCTTTAGCTTTATAATTTATTAAAATATTCCATACTCTACAAACATATTATACCTTTAAATTTGTATGTATTTCAACATTTGTGTAGGTTTGAATAAATTGTGTAATCGTGCTTAAGGTTTCCCTACGACATAAAAAGAATTGTCCAAATGTACACCTATATCGAAATCATGCAAATTATCAATGATATCTTTTTCTTTATATTTGTAGCTTTAAATAAAGTGCTTATCTTCTCATTCATCCCACAATTGAAATATAATCATTAAATTATCACCATGAATATGCGTTAGAATTCGAATAATTGAATAAGTTAAGCTATCTATAGGAAGGCTATGTGGGTTAATGAGTTGTGGAAATGTCGCATACTTAGGATAGATAGATAAATAGGATAGTTTAATAAATTAAAATCCTGCAGTAGGTTTCTCTGTGGCTTAATGAATTGTGGGCATGCCGTATCCTTCTTTATATACTTCAAACCACCGTATACTTATAATTTACATGTGTAACTTTTTGGTACAATGAATAACACTTGAGAGCAATACAAAACTGTAGCTTTAGACTAGCTTGTTTCCAAGCGTCATCGCGCTCTGCGCACAGCTAATATGTTTTCCTTACCTTGCAGCCTTTATTGGGCGAGCATGTTAATTAAACCATATAATGTTTGCTTGATTACTCGAAATATTCAACGCCCTAATATAAATTACCGATCCTTACGGTGATTAGGATTCCAGTTGTTTCCCCGACCTGCTGCATTAAAATCTGTTAATATATTCTGTTTTTTCTAAATATATTTTCTTTCTAACAAAGCAGGACATTATCGTTATAAAACTTTTGGTGGTGAAAAAAGTGTATAATTGGAATTTATTTAAAATCCATTAATATTTCGAATTCAAGCGATTCTGGATTGCAATTTTTGGGAATTCCAAAATTTGTGTAGGTTTGAATAAATTCTAACATCGTGCTTAAGGTTCCCCTACGATATAATAAACAGAGCCAATCTGCTATATATTACACAAAAAACTAACTTTAGAATTTTCCAAATCAACACCAATGTTTAGGAATATGCTATGTTTTGTTATGCTTTGAACAAAATGTTATTTTTTCTGATTAATTTCGCAACTGTAATATAATTATTAAATTATAACAAAGAATATGTGTAAGAATTAGAATAATTTAATAAATTAAAAATCTGTAGGTCTCGCTGTGGATCCATAAACTGCGTCAATGCCGCATCCTTTCACGCATAGTTTAAACCATCGAATATTTGCCATTTACAGTTGTAATTTTTGGTTCATTGAATAAAACAGGCGAGGAATACAATTCCGTAGCTTTAAACTGTGAATGTTTAAAAAAATTGTGAGCGCACTGCGTACAGTCGATATGTTTTCTTCACGACGTGGTCTATAATAGGCAAACAATGTGAAATAAAACATATTATGTTTCCTCATTGACGGCAAATATTCAATGCCGTAATAGAAATTACCGAAGCTTACGGTGAACTATACAATTATTAGGATATTCAGTTTAGTTACCGAAATCTTTACCTTTATAATTTATTAAAATTTCCCATAATCTACAAACGATTCACGGACAATTCGTAGAAAAGCAATTCGTAGAAAAGCAATTCGTAGAAACGCAATTCGTAGAAAAGCAATTCGTAGAAAAGCAATTCGTAGAAAACTTATTCGTAGAAAAAAATAATAATAAGGCGCGCGCCTTAAAAAACCCTCCGCCCATTATTTTTTTCTACGAATAAGTTTTCATTTACAATTGCAATTTATTTTGTGTTTTTCTACCCTTTTGTTTAATTCTCATTTGCTTATTTTGTTGTCTTTATTTGCTTCTTTGATCTTTGTATACTTTCAGTATTGATATGACAATACTGGCTGTTTGGTCACCCTATTTCTCACTCCTGTACATATACACTTGCCCGCATAACTCTGCGTACAACACAAAAAAGCCCAAAACAATAACTTTAATCCCAAATATCTCAGTTAGTTCATTATGTATCGAACCAAACTTTATTTCATTTGATTGTCTATACATTTCTTTGAATTACTTATGTATTTATTGATTGTTGACACTAACAATTATAATTTTAATTAATTTCTTTCTGAAGCATTCAAAAAAAGACAACCGCAAAAGTCTGCGTACAAAGTCTTTTTAATAAGGAAAATTATGTTGTTTTTTGTTTAGTAACTTGTTGGGTAACCCTTTCTCATTAGAACCTCCGTAAGACGTCTTGGCATGGAATCTACGAGTTTTTTTGTGTCTTCTGGTGTAATTTGTTGCCACTCCTCTACTATAATGTCCTTGAGCATACTTTTTGACGTAATGGTATGTTTTCGAATCCTGCGCTCGAGTAAGTCCCACAAATGCTCTATAGGGTTAAGGTCCGGGGATTGGGGAGGGGTCCGCAACTGATTTCTGACATTATACAACAGCCACAGCTTCACATTATGTGCTGTATGTTTGGGGTCGTTATCTTGTTGGAACCAAAACTCTTCTTCTAATCCCAACTGCTGAACACTTTGCTGTAAATTATCTTTTAAAACTTGTAAGTAACCCATTTGGTCCATTATAGATTCAATGAATGTAAGGTTCCCTACACCACTCGATGCCATACAGCCTCAAACCATAATTCCGCTTCCACCATGTTTTACAGTTGGTACCATATTTTCCATTTCATATGCCGTGCCTCTCTTTCTCCATACCAGCTTCTTTCCTTTTATACCGAAAATACAAAATTTGCTCTCATCCGAAAAAATAACCTTGTTCCAAAACTCTGGGGGCTTTGAAACATGTTCATTTGCAAAGTCCATTCGCTTCCGCTTATTCACATCAGATATATGAGGCTTCTTACGGGCTACTCGGCTATGATATCCAGCTCTTTTCAAAATTCTGCGGACTGTATCGTCGGACACGGTTTTGGAAAACCTTTCTTCTACCTCAAGTTTCAATTGCTCGGCAGTCATCCTTGGGTTTAGGCACACTAATTGTACGATGCGTTTTTTTTCTCGCTTGGTCAATATACATGGCCGTCCAGAACGGGGCTTTGAGAGTATGGAACCAGTAGAAATATAATTATTTATAACTCTCTGAACTGACGAGTGAGCTCTGCCAATTGTTTTTCCAATTTCTCTTAAGGTTTTACCTTCGACATGGAGTCTTATAATAATTTTTCTCTCGTCAATTCCAATTTCTTTTCGTTTCTCCTCCATCGCTTTATTCTGATCAAATTGTCTCGCCAAATGGTTGAAGAATACTAAAAGAAACCTTCAAACCTATCTAAAAATTTGTAAAAACACTTTCAGTGAACAGTTAAGTTAACTGGATCGCTTATTCGACCATAGGAGCTAACTGTACGCAGACTTTTGCGGGTTTGTTTTCTTGTCATGTTTCAGTTAAAAATTAATTAAAATTTTAATTTTATTACTAAAATCCTGCAAAACTATTAATTGTTTTAAGAAATATCTGATAACTAATATAAAATAATAAAATGTTCAATACATAATAAATTAACTAAGATATTACAAATTTAAGTTAGAACATCACGACTGTTTCGCCCTGTACGCAGAGATATGCGGACAAGTGTATCTATTAAGTCTTACTCACTTCTCTGCTCTATAAATTCTTACCCACTCATTCTCATTTCTCTGCTTTACAAACTCTTACCAAACCACTTTTCCCTTTTTGAACAATAAACCAGTGTCGAATTTCTACTTACAAAAATTATATAAAAAAATAAAAATAAAAAAAAAAAAAAGATTAAAAAAAAAAATTGAGCCATATTCCCAACACGTTCCCGCCGCACAGTGGTCGATTTGGGTCGAAAAGGCGCGCATGGGGTATTGGTGGCCCCCAAAAAGCTTTGGCGGCATCTTGACTTATCAAAACCCATGGAAAAACCTTGAAGGATCCTTGACCAAGGTTGGACGTCAATACGGAGACATTATCTAATAATGTATATGGCCAATTCCACGGCAAAAATGTCTATTCAGATTAAAGGTTCGGAGAATTTTTTCATGATATTTAAGCAAATAATTACTGTTTTTGATGAGCTTCAACGAATTTATTGTACCGTTGCGAATTGAAGATCTCCTGAGAGTTTGGTACTGATGTTTTGTTGTCTTACAATCAATGCTGAGGGCTAATGCTTCATCAGCTGTAAAAGGTCTTTGAGGCCTGTAAGATTGTTGCTCTTGGATGGAGTATCCGCGGAAAGTTCTAGCTGGTCTGCCGGGAGATTTGAGTGCCTCCTGCATGAGGCGCACCATAGATGAATTACCTTCTTTCCTATATTTTGATTGTGCGGGAAAAAACAATTCTGCTGCATCGTTTTGCTCACGTAAAACTGGAGAAGAAAGAATGTCACAATGAATTTTTGAAATTGTCACACAGAAAAACCTGAGTTTTTTTTAATCACCAGTTGTCCGTCTTCTCGTTTGAGGCAAGCTCAGATTTTGGAAAGGCTTCAAATTCTTGGGAAAGGAGCAAGTGGGAAGCACCGGAGTTTCAAATTGCTCTAAATCGGTAGCCAACCATGTCTCGAATCGGGAATCCATATAAGTTTGAGATCTTTGGCATTGTATCCACTTTCTTTTCCAAGATTTAACAAAATTAACGATCCTCGAACGGTCAAGTTTTTTTCCATTAACTTGATAGTGATCGTGGATTTTCTGGATAACCATTTGGTCAGATTGTGTCTGGTTTCCTTCACAAACGACAAACAGCCTGCCGATTGACCTCCGAGTCCAGTCTTGAAACAAGGTACACTGTACGTCATGAAGGCTATAAAAACTAAGTTTTCTTTTATTACCTGCGTCAGACATTTTCAAAATCAATGTGATGAAGTTCACTGCGAAAAATAGAAAAAATATACAATTTGTGTTTTCTGTTCCACGATTTGTCACCCAGCTGTTGCCCAAACAGTGCTGTAAAGTTATTGTGGACAACAATGATGCCAAGTTCTTAATTACTAAAAACATTATTGACTCCTACGTTAACTTATATAAATCTATGAGTCGCCCCGTTATTACAGCAACCCGCTGTGTGTTGTATGTGTAACCCTGTGTTCAGCCCGGAAATCTTCGATATCTTCATTAGTAGCAACTTGTTGCAACCAGAAGAAGTGACAAAGTGTAACCAAAGGATCTACCTTTAAGGTGAAATTGGTTTCAGAGTGTTCCGAGATGTTCCAAATTAGTGACACATGTTTGAAAATTGTCAAACGGGATTTTTCAGTCTTCGACGAATGCTTTCGGGGATTTTCGGGTTGCAAAATAAAAATCGACCCTCCAAATAGTGGAATTATCTTTGAGGAATGTTTAAAGAAGTAGAAAAACAATCTAGAAGATCGAAAGTGACCAGTGACGTATTGCATTTCACACTTTTCGGGTTAGTGTAGTTCACCGAATTTACGCCGGAAAAAAGCTTCCCTAAAACATTCGACCGCGGATTATGGGTTAATATTTAGCTATGGGGGTGCACCAATTTGGTTTTGGACTACCTTAGACTATCAAGGAAAGGTAGACATAGTTAGAAAAAGGTTTCTGGAACTTCCAAAAATGACCCTCATGCGCGCCTTTTTGAAGGAAATCGACCACAGTGCGCCGTTGGCTCTGAGTTACGCTGAGATTGGGTACCTATCATTTTATAAGAACGAGAATTTTTTTTAGTATTATTTTATACGAATTTCCTGGATAATTGGTTTTCTATGAATAGCTTTTCTACGAATTGTATTTCTACGAATTGCTTTTCTACGAATTAGCTAAATTAGCTTTTCTATGAATTGTTTTTTCTACGAATTGTTCAAAATTGCTTTTCTACGAATTATTTTTCTACGAATTATTTTCCTACGAATTATTTTTCTACGAATTATTTTTCTACGAATTGCTTTTCTACGAATTGTCCGTACACCTCTACAAACATATTACACCTTTAAATTTGTATGTATTTCAACATTTGTGTAGGTTTGAATAAATTTTATAATCGTGCTTAAGGTTTCCCTACGACATAAAAAAACACAATCAATCTGTTATTACTCGAAAAAGCCAGCTTTAGAATTTTCCAAATCTACACCCATATCAAAATCATACAAATTGTCAATGATATTTTATATATTTATATCGTATCTTTAGCTTTGATTAAAGTGTTTACCTTCTCATTTATCCCACAATTGAAATATAATCATTAAATTATCACCATAAATTTGTTAGAATCCGAATAATTGAATAGGTAGACTCTATGGGTTAATGAGTTGTGGAAATGCCGCATACTCTCATACATAGTTTAAGCCATCGTATATTTATCATTTACATGTGTAACTTTTGGTACAATGAATAACACAGGAGAGCAATACAATACTGTGGCTTTAGTCTAGCTTATTTCCAAACGTCATCGCGCCCTGCGTACAGCTAATATGTTAATTAAAACAGATCATGTTTGCTCGTTTACTCCAAATATTCAATGCCTAATATAAATTACCGAACCTTACGGTGAACTATGTATTGATTAGGATGATTGCATATTTTCCGAAATCTTCAGCTTTAAAAACTGCTATGTATTCCATTTGTTCTCAATATATAGTATTCCTTCTGGACATGTAGGACAGTATTGATATAGAACTTTTGGTGGTGGAAAAAGTGTAGAATTGGATCCTATCAAAAATCCATTAATATTAGGAATTTAGGGTATTGTTCACAATTAGATCATCGAAAGTTTGCTAACGATATGTTTTAAAAAATCTGGATGAATATATGGCAATAGAAGTAGGAATAAGTGTAAGTTGAACATGTTATACGAGTTGCTAAAACTTAAGGAAATTAAAAGCTGTTCTCTGGGTTCCCCTACGGCAGAATAAACTTTATAAAGTTTGCACATGCATAGTTAATGCTACCGTATATTTATCATTTACATTGCAACTTTTGGCTCATTGGGTAGTAATTGGCGAAAAATACAATACAGTAGCATAGAGGCTGGCTGGAAGCATAACGGCCAAGCGTACCGCTACTGTGACTTTTTTACCACGTAACCAAGCTATGGTAACTAAGCACAGCATGTTTCTTCGTTCACACCAGAAACCCTATGGCCTAAACTGCTGTAAGTTCCAAACTATGCAATATAAAAATTGAAAGTATTATTGTGCACAAGCTCAAGCTTTACAATTTATTAAATTATGGTAAATCACATACATTTTGGACTGCTTTACAGAACTTGCGTATTGAAACTGAAATACCTTAAATAGGCTAGGCCAATATTCAATTGTGTAGACAAGTTTAGAACAAAATTGGAATAATTTAATAAAGGATAAAGTGGAAATTCTGTAGTGTTGTGTTTTTGCCCTTCAAATATCTAAAATTTCCTTTAATTAGAAAGAAGAACGGTTAACCAGAATAAATCTTTATTTTCATATTTTCAATCGTAGTTTAGTTTGTTTCTCAAATCCATTATGACGTTCCGAGTTTCACAGAAATACCTGCCCACATTTTTGTTATGCCAATTATTTCAAATGAACAACATCAGATTTGAAACTATTATTGCAAGCAGAACTACGCGCAGTAGTATCGGCAAATCAAGCAAGATGTCCTCCCAAATGACTAAGAATGCAAGTGTTGACTCAGTTTTGATGGGCAAAATTTGCAAGATTTCGGTGTCGATGAATGAGAAAATTTTATAGATAGATAAATTATTATTCTTTTTTATTTTTAAGTTATCGTAAAAGGATAAACCTCTAAGTTACTTAGTACTTTTTGTAATTATTAGAAATTGAGAGTTTTCGTTGGTGTTAACTTAATTTTGACGTTCATAGTATGAAGTGATTACAAAGAAATTCGAAATACTTTATTTGGGGGGTTTGACCAATTCGGATTCATTTGAAATCACTTAATAAATGTTTTCAAACCAATCCGGATTCATTTCAAACACTTATAAATATTTTTAGATCAATTGTGATTCGTTTCGAATAGGTTTAAAAAGACTTATTAGGTGATGTCAACTGAACAAAAATTGGTTTAAAAAGAGTTATAAAGTGATTTGAAGTTAATCTCAATTGTTTAAAAACCTAAATAAAGTATTTTAGATTAATTTAAAATTACTTTAAAAATGTTTAGAAAGCAAGTTCGATTAAATTTCGATTCATTGCAAACACTTCCATAAATGTTTTTAAACCAATTGTGATTCGTTTCGAAAGGTTTTAAAAAGATGTACATATGTAAGTACTCGTATGGATAAATCAAATTTTGGATCACTCACCAGTTCCCCTTGATGCGGTCGTCGCTATCACTCTTGGTCACACCTCGTTACGACGTTTTGCCGTTTACGCACAACTATTCTTTCCTGCGGCACACCACGTCCAGCTTCTTCAACACTTTAAACAGAATGACGCATGACGAAAATTATTTTCTCTCCGGATAAATGCTATTAACACATATATATGTACTTGATCGTATTCGATAATTTTTCTCATTTTGTGCTTTGATATACATACATTTTTGAGATGGGATATTTACATATTGCTATGTTGCTTGGTACATTTAGGGATTATGTACAATTTTGTACAGGAGAATACATATGTTAATCGCATGTTCAAAAATATGTTCAATATTATACAATTATAATATAACATTAAATAATTTACATGCCGTCGACTGCATAAATGTTACCAAATGCAGTATGTTCCGAAACGAGACGTTGTGTATTTGTACTTTAAGTAGTACAATTTTATAAAATATTCCATCTCTAAACTATACCACTATATTTTTGCCATGTCCCAAAAACAACATGTATAGATATATTTCAAAATTATATAAAAAAAATCGGGATTTTGTAACTGTGGAACACTAGAAATACACTACAATTAATAATTTTATTTATTGGGGAAGTTCTATCAAAAAGTAAGTGCCAAGACGGCACAAATTATGCGAACATGGTAACACTGATACTTTGTTCTCCATCTACCACACTGTTGTATTGTGAGACGAATAGCGAAGGACAGTTATCCACGGTGCGGCTTGGTCAATTTTACCAAAGTTTTCGCGAAACGTACATTTAAGAACTGATTCTCTTTATGGATGAGACACAAACTTAATATATCTAAAAAGGAACCCAAAGCGGTAGAATTTGATATAAAACGATTAATTGTTTCAACGCTTTCTGATTTTCGAACTAAATTATACCTTTTAATATTTACGTGTTAGAGTTCTGAGGTGTAACTTCATGGACAACAACCGAAACGTTAGTTTGACTTTGCACTCACTATACTGAAATATATCAATAATTGAAAATATCAAAATATATCAAATATCGTAGGCAAATGAAAACAAATAAATAAAATGAATACAAAAACATTTAATTTTAATAACTTTTAAAAAGATTTTTTGCACTTTTAATAAGAAATTTACTAAAACAAAGCAAAATAAGGAAACTAAACTTGTCAAATTATAAGTCTTCTTCGTCTTTGAGATTGTCATTCATACTTAACAGCTGCATATAAGCACCATCTAGTGTGCAATAGTAGCTACTAATTTTCGAAAACCATTGTTGTAAAATAACTACATGCATTACATTTAAGTAAACAGTTGATTACTAACTTGTCAACCGCAACAAATACAAAATAAAATATTTTACAAAACACCAAAAAAATTGTAACTCAGAACATAAAACAACACAAAGTGTATTAAAGCTGAATAGAGGTAATGTTAATTCTAATAAAATTTCTATTAGATTCCAATATAAATTAAGATTATAACATATCTTCATTACGTACTGTTGCCTTACACTGAAGCTGGTGCACGACAATTGGGTAACAATCTCCATCTCATGCCAATTATTATGGGTGGAGATTTTAATACAAATTTTGCAAACCCACAGTCGCAAGCTTTATCAAAATTTTTATTTGACGTTTTCCACTTGCATATGAGCAATTCTCCACAAACCCCCACAACTAACAATTCCACTACTATAGATGCAGTTTTCCATAGATTTTTAAATACAATCGAGTCATAAATTTAAATATGTATCCTATTTTAGTTACCATAAGCGAATATTAACTATTTGTACTTAAGGCATTTACCATAGATGGGCACTTTGCAGTCCTACTAAAATTTCAGTAAAAATAATTCTTTAACTAGTAAATTTTTACTGATTACTAAAATTTTTTTCAGCAATTTTTATAAAGTGCCTGCATGGTTACGATGAGGTGCATTGAATTCTCAGTAATCAGTAATGCCCGATTACTGATTATTATGAATACGGCCCTATGATTTGACTGGTAATGCAAATTAAATTTCATTATCAGTAAAAATTTACTGAATTTTTTCAGTAATCAGTAAATTTACTGCTTACTGTAATTTTTAATGCAGTACATATATACTGCAGTGTGCCCATTTACTAACCAAATAAGTTAAATAAAACAAACAAAAACCAGCAAATTCTTATGTATTTACAATATTGAAAGTTTTGATACTTTTAATTGATTAATTAAAAAAAATATACTAAAAGCATAAGTACTTCCAACTTAAAAAAAAATTTTCATTACTAGATGTTTACACATCTCCCCTGTGAACGGACTCACATTATTATTTTTTTTTACTTTATGCTCATTTTATATTACGAATGAGTACAATTGAACTAAATTATAGTTCATATTGACACACATTTGTATACTGAAAATAAGTATATTTTAAGTTTAGTTTAGTTTACTTAAGTTTATTTCATAGACTCAGTACAATAACATAATATTTCAAAGAATTTAGTAAATTTTACAAAATGTAGGCATATTTAAACTAAACCCTATTTCATATTCTGAAATAAATTAGTATACTAATTACAAGTAAAAGTGGACTCTATATTAGTTTATTTATTTATTTATTCTTCTTTATTCAGTCTATGGATGACAACAATCCTTACAGACTAGCTTAAAATTACCAAAAATATTCATCTAGAGATCTTATAAATGATATTATCGGAAGAGAAAAATCTACGCCATTAAAGGTATTTATATAATTTAGCTCCCTTAATGACCTCAAAATAGGTTCATTCATTGAATAGTTCCTCCTGTGAAGTGGTACATTAAACATTTCATTACAACGCAAATATCGAGTGGGTATATTGAATCCAATCAACGAAAGTAGAGAGGGGCAATCAATAAGTCCACAAATGAGCTTGTAAATAAAAATAACAGAAATCCTTTTCCTGCGATTAACTCGAGAGTCCAGATGAATAAGTTTACACCTAGCTTCATATGAAGGTATAGGTTCACTAAAATGAAGAGAATAAAGAGCAAATTTCAAAAAAAATTTTTTAATTCTTTCAATTCTGTCAATATTAACTTTATAATAAGGATTCCACACAATAGCAGCGTACTCAAGTTTAGATCGAACAAACGTAGTAAATAGTAACTTACGTGTATAAGGATCATTGAAATCACTACTATTGCGCTTAATAAATGCAAACATCGAATAAGCTTTTGGCATTATATAATGAATGTGCAATTTAAATTCTAATTTGAAGTCGAAAACAACACCAAGATCTAAAATATTGTCCACTTTAAGCAACATTTGGTCATTAATAAAATATTCGGCATTAAACATTCACTAACATACAACTAACATACAACAGTGTACTATTTTAAAGTTAATTTGAACCTAATTTTAGTTCATTTCGGAAAACATAACAGTAGTATGCTATATGTAGGTATATTTGAACTACATTTTAGATAACATTGTAACGTTGATACGACTACTAATTAAATGTACATATGTAAGTATATTTAAACTTAATTTTAGTTAAAATTCAAAGGTGTATACAGCTACTTCTAGGTATATTTGAACTTAAGTGTAGTTCATTTTTATTTTAATATATTAAAATTAGGTAAATTTGAACTTACTTTTAGTTCATACAGTAACAAATTAGAATACTACTTTGAAGTCAATATGACCTTACTTTAAGTTCAAATTCGACTACAAAATTATCATACTTGGTGTGGGCATCTTTGAACTAAATTTGAGTTAGTTTTATAACATACGTCAGTATACATTTGCAAACACATTTAAACTAAAGTTTAGTATTTTGTGGACTAAAATCTAAGAAAAGTGTACTTATATTAAGTATCTTCTTCTTCTTGTATTAAGTATTAGTATATTAGTAAGTATTAAATATTAAGTATGTTGTTTCTAAATTTTAGAAAAATAAAACCAATTTTTACGACATTATTTTAAGGAAAATTGCCAACCTATTTTAAGTTCGCTGAATTGTCAAACGTACTCTGACCAAGTAATATTTACTAAATTTGGGTTGAAATTAGTTAAATTGAGTACAATTTGTGAACTAAAGTTAAGATAATTTTGAACTAAAATTTAGGTAATGTTGTTTTCTGAGTGTACTTGGTCTAGGCATCTTTGAACTAAATTTGAGTTAGTTTTATAATAAACGTCAGTATACATTTACAGATTCATTTGAACTAAAGTTTAGTTCATTTTGTACTATGGTCAAAAACATTTTACTGCATGTGAGTTTGAAATTAATTTTTTTCAAGTTCAAAAATTTATGATAGAGGAGAATGATTTTAGTATATTTAAACTCGAAAGTAGTTCAACTTTATCAATATTTTAATATTTTCTTGAATGTAGTTCATAATGTTCAAGTTCATGCTTCATAATTATTAGTATACTCAAACTTATGTACTCAATCCAAGTTCAAGTGTGAACTCAATTTTTAGATATGGAGTAGATTGTAGTTCAATGTGAACTAATTCTGTTTTCTTCCACACAATTTCTTTTTAAGTATCTAAGAAAAGTTTACTCATATTAAGTATTTTTTTCCTAAATTTTAGAAAAATTTTACTAATTTTTACGAAATTATTTTAAAGAAAATTGCTAATTTATTTTAAGTTCATACAATTTTCGAGCGTCCTCGGACCAAGTAAAATTTGCTCAATTTTAGTTCAATTTCCTAATTTTTAGTAAAAATTTACTAGAATTGAGTACATTTTGTGAACTAAATTTAAGTTAATTTTGAACTAAAATGTAGGAAATGGTTTTTTCTGAGTGTACATTTTTTGCAGTAAATACTTAAATTTTAAACTGTTAGTCATAGCAAACCAAGTACATATTTACTTTTTCGAACAAAGCATTTGGTTTTTTTTGTTTGGAACATAAAATCAAGTAAAATCTAAAAAAATAATATTTGGTAAGAAAAATTTAGAAAATACTTTTTTATTCATACCACCCATTAATTAATGGAACAAAATAATTTTGTTCACCCTTTGGCATTACAAAAACGTTGAAGGCAAAACGAAGTTTGCCTAAGAAAAGTAAATTTTCTTACAAAAAGTTACTTTTCTTAAAAAAAGGATTTTTTTAATATAAGTGCCTTAAAAAAGTAAATTTTCTTACAACAAATTGCCTTTTCTAAAAAAAGCCCTTTCTTTAAAGAGTAAATTTTTCTTAAAAGTACAGTTTCTTGAAATTAAAATAATACCGTTTCTTTTCTTTTCTTGAGATAAGCAGCCTTTCTGAAAATAAGTAAATTTTCTTAAAAAATAACCTTTTCCATTTCTTTAAAAAATTATATCTTTCATCAAAAAATTTATACCTTTCATCTTTTTAGCCTTGGGGGAGTTATTACCCGGTCTGTTTTCTAAACCTTCAACATACCAAAAACGTCTGCTGATGAATATCTTGGCAAGATCCGAAATAGCTTTTCAAGGTCTGCAACGAATACGATAACATTTTCCTGCATATGTGAAACTCGAAGTCGGATAGAGCAAATACACGTACTCTCTCTCAGAGCGCAAGCAGTGAAAGAGAAGTAATCGCTTGTTTGGCAAATACCAACGAGTAAGTACCCGCCACAAGTATTTGCAAATTATGTATGTATGTATGTATCGTAGAGCAGAGCTGAAAGAACTACAGTGTTGTTGATGATGTTTTGCATGCATTTTCTGTTATTTAAAATAATTTACAGCCAATGTCTCATTACTGCACATTGTATTTCATAGTGCTAGGAAATAAACATAAAATGCAAAGTTGGGACATTGGCTGGAAATACATATAATGCCACTCATACCCATTTATTACTTATTAAAAAACAATTTAAATAGAAATATGAAGATATGTACTAAAGGCCTGCAGCGTTCCATTCATTTTACTTGTACAAACAGATAAAACAAGAAAGAAACTGATATTATCGGTACAAATCAGTGTTGATATTGGAGATTTTTCAAAAGTACCTAAACAGACAAAAAAATTTTACCTTTTTCAAATAATTG
Organism: Phaonia tiefii; assembly: GCA_963931995.1. Lineage (NCBI taxonomy): Eukaryota > Metazoa > Arthropoda > Insecta > Diptera > Muscidae > Phaonia > Phaonia tiefii. The sequence goes on along the minus strand of OZ008367.1, from coordinate 259,044,312 downwards.
TACCTAATTTCTTATTTTTCCAAATACATATCGCTCATTTGGTGCAAGAACGGCATAACTCAAAATTTGGCATTTTCGAGTTAGTAATGCAGAAATATTCTCGTGATCGAGTTCTTTCAGATGCATTAATTCGTATATCTAAATCATTGTTTAGTTCGTCAGGAGATCATTTGGAATTTAGCATTTTGTATACATTCCTATACAAAATAAAACTTTCAAAGTCGATTTACTCGAAACTATGTTTTTTGAGTTATGCCGTTCTTGCACCAAATGAGCGATATGTGTTTTCTATGGAATAAAATGTTTTTAACTCCTTACTGTTGTTTGAATATTATTTTATTTAAGATAAAAAATATAAAAGATACAAGCAATTAGTTATTTGTAATTATCAGTCAATAAGAGCCTCTTCCGGAACTGATATATTGGATGGAGTCAAATTTGCCAATGTTTTCATGTCAAAATCGAAGCATTCTTCTTGCTTACTCCTAATCAAATCTCTGGTTTGCAGTAAAGATGCGCAAGTTTTCAATTGAAGCCTATTTCTGCACTTAGTTTTTATTAAATTTTGAATAGAAAAAACGCGTTCTACGCATGCAGATGAATGGGGTAATGATAATATGCCTTGGGCAATTCGAAACACGTTGAGGAACATGTGCTCGTTTAACGTATTTTTAATTTTACTCACTTTGAGCCAAAAATCGCTAATTGATAATTCCTCAAAACTTTTAAGTTCAGAACAATTTGCTAAAGCCCGATACTCATTATTTATAACTTCAGCTTTTTGTAGTTCTTTATCAGGAAAAAGTTTTATAATAAGCGACAAAATACTTATAGTTGCTCCCGAAAAGACATGTTGTGGTGTAAATTTTTCAACGTCATGAATAACTTCATTTTCAAAATTAAATCGAGCTCTGAAATCTTCACAAAATTTAACATAAAATTTTAAAACATTTGTTTTGAACTCTAGGACATCACTTTTAGATACACCTTGTGTTGTATAAAATATTTCCGTTTTTGTGCCACAAAAGATGTTTTCAATTGCCATATTTTTTTGTAGGTCTATAGAGTCGATCGAATTTGCGTCGATTTCAGATTTTGGAATAAAATTCCGAAATATATGTATCATTAAATTACTTAATCGAGAATTTAAGATATGAATTTTAGGCTCTTCCGACTGCACTTCTATATTGACGTCATTAATCAATTTAAGAATATATGATAAAAAAAGGAAATACATTTTTGTAGTTGGTGAGGAAAATCCATCACTTATAAGTCTATTGGACTCGTTTCCATATCCAGAATCAAAATTGCACAGCCCAAAGTAATATTGCAACGACGTCCACTGTTCCAAGATACGATCGACAACTTTCTGTAAAATGAGAGTAGAAAAACCTAGAGTTATCTATCTTTAAAGCAAGTTAAGGTGCTAGACGGTTAGAACTGATTCCAACACCCCCCTATTATATATATATTGGAATTATTTTTACCTGTCTCGAAAGCCAACGTGTAGGGGCAAGACGTAAAATAGTATGCACTTCTGTTCCAAACTCTTGTTGAAATTCAGCAAAATCTGCAATTCGGCTTGAGCTGTGGCAAAAATGGTGGTTAATTTTTAACATCATGTTTTCTACTTGTCGTGGTAGAGTGGCTGCTGCTGCTTCTGCTGACAGATTAAGATTGTGACAGACATCGCCCATAATAAACATTTTTGGATTTATAGTTTTTAGTTTCATTTGCACACCATTTCTTTTCCCCATCATTACACCACAATTATCAGCAGCAAATCCTAGCATGTTCTCTAAAGGAATGCTGTGGTCTTTAAGAAGTTGTATCATGGCATCGAAAATTCCTTGAGCAGAACAACTTGTCACAGGAGCAAAGTTCAAAAATCTGTCAAGGCACTTGCCATTAAAAACCCGCACAACAATAGCCAAATTTTTTTGCATGGCGATGTCAGTGGATTCGTCTATTATTATAGAATAGTAGTGTCGCTGTGTAATTTCCGCTATATCTTGGGAATTTTTTGGACCTGTAATTGTGGTGATGATTTTTTGGCCTTTCATTCGGTTAATTTTGAACTTCGAAACTATTTTTGAGTCCTTTATAGAGGTAATACACTTTCCCAAATGGTCTAAAGTTCTAAACGACAAATTATGCTCTGCCACAAACAAACATAACCTAACTTCGAGCTGTTTAGCCTGCTCTTCAATTGACTTGGTCACACATCTGTTGGCAACGAAGGTTTCAATTTTAGGAGTTGAAAAACCAGCTTCAACCTTTTTTTTGTGGATACTGCTTTGCGAATGTCGGACAATGTGACTTAGATTACCAAAAATAGGTACACCACATAGGCTGCATTTTTTTCCTTGCTGCAAACTGTCATCCTTCACGAGCCAGTTAAACTGAGCGCCCCACTCACTGCGAAAATGGATGTTGTACTTCTTTTTCTTTGCACCAATACTATGCACGTATCAACAAAAAACAACAGGTTAAAATGAAAAACAAAATAGAAAAGCTGCCGGTAAAAATACTTACTTTTCCATTTTTAAAACACACAAACAGAAATTAACAAACGAAGACAATTAGCCAAAGGTTTTGAACAATGAACAGAACACACAGATATTGCAAAATTAATCCAATTTACGAAAGGGCGGTTATATTCACAATAATTCAACGTTTTCAGTGTACGGTCAGCGACAAGTGTAAATTTGTGGTACAATACACTAGCTATCTCTTTCTTGCTTGCTGATTTGTGTGTACTTGCGAAACATATGCCCCTATTACTCAACTGAATTGGGTTGCCAACCGTAATAATATACAAAACAAATCATACGCAGATTTGCATTTTTCAGTACCACATGTATTTACATTTCATGCAGTGGTGAAATAAGAAAATTGTAGCAACTTCAATGAAATTGTACCTAAAATGGCTCAGTAGTGCCTAAGTACCTAATGGGTGAAAAAAGTCGTAAAAAGGTACAATTGTACCTACTTTATCAACACTGGTACAAATACAACAAAGAGTAGAACAAAACATGTGCTCATGCGTTTTGGATTGAGTAGAGATCGTATCATCTCTTTGTCTGGCTCTGATTGTAGTGGAACTTTTTTTCTCTTTATCTGTTCCTCTCAGTGAAGTAACTGTTGTACCTCTTTTTTAAATAGATATATCCATTTAATATGGATATTCCAGATGTATGCTTTGCGTTGATGCTGCTCTCTTACTTTTGCCATTCTTTTTACAAAAAGTGATGGTGTAAGTTTTGTCTGTGGCATATTTTAAGAAAAAAGAAAACAAAAATGTCTGAGGTAAGTAAACGTAAAATATAAAATATAATATAAAAATTTGATCATATGAACAATAATGTATTGTTGATTTAAATAATAATTTTATATTTCAAATTATAAACGAAAAATGCAAGTTGTTCGAAAATATTGAAAGCAGTGCGCAAGTGAAAAGGAAAATAAATAACGGCGAGTACAAAATAACGAATAAAAGAGGACGTAGTGAGGTTTGGGATATTTTGGGACCGTTAATAAATGATAAAGGTGAGGAGATACTGTTAGTTGGATGCAAAACATGCAACAATGTATATAAATATTCAAAGAATGGAACACCGATTTTGACCAAGCATAATTGCTTGGTAATGGCAAAAAAAGAAATTAACCCTAAATATGGTGAAGTTAGCCAAGAACAAAAAAAATTGCACTGAAATCCTCACGGAGTGAGTTACTACAAGCTGTCGCCCATATTTTATGGTGCAAGATCATGGCTTACAAAAATATACAGAGTTCATACTATCTGTTGGTGTAAAGTGCGGCGGATATATACTAAATATTGGATCTTTAATACCCAATCCTAGGACTTTGTATCGAAATGTTGAACAAATTTATAATATCCATTCTTTAAACTGAAGAAGGAAATAATCGAAATTAAGGATGTTGGTTATGGATTAACTTCTGATATATGGACGGACAACTTCGTAAAGATTCCATACGTTTCCTTAACCATCCACTATATATTAAATGGAGAGTTGAAGAGCAAATTATTAGGTTTAAAGTCACTAAAAGTGCAGTCAAATACAAGTAAGTTTTTTTATTTTACACTTTATTGATTAAAAGTGATGTACCTATACACTTTCTTCGTCTAGGATTTAATATAAGGAATAAAATCGAATGTTTGCTGAATGAATATGACTGCTCACTAAAGGACAAAACTGTTATTGTGACTGATAGAGGAGCAAACATGAAAGCAGCGCTTATTCAATACCAAAATATATTTTGTGTAAATCATTTGATTAACAACACAATTGACAAATCTATTAGCAACTCACCACAAATTAAAGAAATAGTAAGTTCATGCTCAAAATTAGTGAAATATTTTAAAAGATCTGGAGAAAATTGTGGTTTGAAGACTACATTAAAAAGTGTTTGCCCTACTAGGTGGGACACCGAATACTATACACTGCTATCAATATACAAAAACTTTTCAGATGTTCAAATTTATTGGTAGAAAAGAAGATAACAGAACAATATAAAATAATAAAAGAATTTTATTTAGAACAAATAATAAATGTATTACGGCCATTTGAAGAAGCATCCAAGACGCTAGAAGGTGATTTAAATGCTACTATACATTTAGTTCATCCATCCTTATATACAACAGTTAAAGGCTAAATGTATTGCTGTTGATGAAGAACTAGATTTTATTGTTCAGTTTAAAAGTACTTTATTACAAACGCTACAATTAGTCGTAGAAAACAACATAACCATTTACCAGAAAATAGCCATATTTTTATTTCCCCCGGCAAACCAATTGTTACAATGTACCACAGATGAAAGAGAAGAAATAATAAATAAATGCAAAATTTTAATGACACCTTATGTAGACGACACACCTCAACCGACTCAACCCACAGATAACCAAAGTTCATCTGGAATTTTTAATTTATTCCAGTCGTATGCTCGACAGACCGAAATTTCAGAAGGAAATATTATCGAAAATGAAATTACAAAATATCAAAATACTTCTGTGCCTCTCCATGACGATTTCAACGTTTTAAATTGATGGTATAATCGCCAAAATGAGTTCCCACTGTTATTCAAGCTATGTTGTCATCCACTGACAGTTCCCGCAAGCAGTGCACCCTCTGAGAGGATATTTTCAAAAGCACGTAATTTGATAACTGATAAGCGCTCCCAAATCGGAGTAAATCAAAAATCATTTAACCATATTATGTTTATTTATGTAAATGTAAAATGTAAAAACTCACCTATACATTCTGAATAACTTGTAACGTGGTTTTGTCTAGGGCTGAGGTAAGCTCAGTCATGTCCAGAGTCTTTCGTTAGGATCCACCAAACCTTTCGAAATAAGAACAGAATAGTTTCGAATTCAGATTCTTTATTGATACTTAATTTACAAAGTAATTTGATCTACAGGAATAACATCAACTGCTTCACTCGGTGGGAACACTCCTCTTAGCTTGAAATCACTCGTCTTGATTGACAACAGTCTTCCGGGGGCACTTATGTTGGCTTAACACTCTTCTGGGGGGCACTTATCTTGGCTTAACACTCTTCTGGGGGCGCTTATATTGGCTTAGCACTTTTCTGGGGCAGGCTGGTTGATTCGGGATGATCGGGCACTTAGTGCGTCGCACCTACGACTTTTCGGATTCGCTGTGTAGATCGGTATCGGATATGCTCGGTATGTGCTTTACATGTCCGGTTAGAACAGTTCGCTATCGGTTATCGTCGGGTGAGTTACATAGGAACAGTGAGCCGAAGCGCCTGTGTAGGAACAGTGAGCCGAAGCCCTTGTGTAGGAACAGTGAGCCGAAGCCCTTGTGTAGGAACAGTGAGCCGAAGCCCCTGTGTAGGAACAGTGAGCCGGAGCCCCTGTGTAGGAACAGTGAGCCGAAGCTCCTGTGTAGGAACAGTGAGCCGAAGCCCCTGTGTAGGAACAGTGAGCCGAAACTCCTGTGTAGGAACAGTGAGCCGAAGCCCCTGTGTAGGAACAGTGAGCCGAAGCCCCTGTGTAGGAACAGTGAGCCGAAACTCCTGTGTAGGAACAGTGACCCGAAGCCCCTGTGTATGAACAGTGAGCCGAAACTCCTGTGTAGGAACAGTGAGCCGAAGCCCCTGTGTAGGAACAGTGAGCCGAAGCCCCTGTGTAGGAACATTGAGCCGAAACTCCTGTGTAGCAAATGTATTTTCACCGTCTTTACTAAAGAACGGATCCCAAAATGTGCTCCTGTCCTTTGCAGAACTAGAGCCCCAGGCAAAATGCTATAATCTTGTCTGGTTGTTCGCTCGGAGGCGACTCTGAGTCTAGTCAACCTTAACATTAAGTAGCATTGCTGTAGTGACGCAAATGAGAATTGCATCCAATCACTCATACTCGTGTGGCCATTAAAACTAGTTCCCTGCAAATATGTACACAACGTCGACAGAGCTTATGTGTTGTTAGTGAGTGTGATTGTTCGCGGTGGTTGGTGTGACTGATGGATGTTGTTAACCCTAACATGTCTGATACGGGTACCCGGGTACCCGAGCCAACTTCAAAGTAAAATATCTCTTTAAAGATAAAAGATACAAAGTTAAGGTTCAGCAAGTTCCTTAAACTTTTTATTTTCTCAAGATTTTTGGCATTCAAGGCTTTCCTGACTTTTTTGGGTAGTCTGTGGATTCACCGAAAGTCAAATATTCCTTACCCTCCTGATAAGGGTACCTGGGTACCCGTAAGCAAATTTAGGCATTATATATAGAAAAAGTGATGGCAATGGTTATATTTTTTATTATATTTTAAAATACATAGCTAAATAATAATTTTTATGTTTAACTTTGTACTGATATTATAGCGTAAACTGTAGAAAATTAACATTCTGTGCAGCGTGGAGCAATTATTTTGCTATGAGTGTTACACATTGGTCTTTGGCAACCATCACACACTTTACGCGTTTTACGATTTGATTTCGGATCAGTAGCCATACAAAGGTAACACCGACCTTTTACAGGTAGCCGACCAGTTTTATCCCGTTCTGATGGGCCTTCCGCATTCTGAGAAATTTCCTTATGGATGGTGCTATTAGTCATAAGTTCGAGAGCTGCTCGGATGTTGGGGTATCGTGTTATATGATTGTCATTTGCTCTTTTTTTCATATTTTTCGTTGCCAATTCTACGCCAAGTGATGTCAAAAAACCACGACGAGAGCTTTGAGATTTTTTTACATTTGGATTGAGGCTAGAGTATATACAAAATGCCCCTAAAGCAGCCACATCAATCATGTTAAAAAAAAGGGCTAACGGCCATCTATTTGTTTTACGTTTCGTACTATACTTCGACACCATTTGATCCATAACATCTACTCCGCCTTTGGTTTTATTGTAAAATTCATTTATTTCTTCCTTTCCATTAAAAGCTGGCTCCCCTCGAGTATAGTGCATTGTCGACAAAAAATAAACACTTTTGCTCTTCTTAGTCACAACAGATAAAAGAGTCCCGTTCTTACTAAAACCATATCGTGGCATTCCTATATCATCAGTTGCGTTTGGTCGTAGCTCTTTCGGAATATACGGTTTGTTTTGACGAAGAGTGCCAACAAGACTTATTCCTCTCATTTGAAGCCGATTGGCCAAAGGGAGCGACGTAAAAAAGTTATCAGTTGTTATGTTTATTCCGGATGCTTTGTAAAAATCTGCCAGAGCTAAAACAATATTTTCTCCCACATTTACTTGTCTCTGGCCACCTGGTGGTTTACCGGTATAAATAATTCCATTCAAAGGGTAGCTATTGGATGTATTGCACAACCAAAATATTTTAATCCCATACTTAGCCGGCTTTGAGGGAATATATTGCGTAAAGCGGGTACGGCCTCGGTAAGGAAATAATTGTTCATCAATTGTCACATATTCATCCGGATAATAGTTTTCTTGAAGATTCTGCATAAGCATATTCCAGGTATCAGAAATGGGAGCGGCTTTATCAGTTTGTTTGCGAACTGATCGTGTGAATGCATTATCAAAACGTATTACACGTATTATTTGTCGAAATCTATCACGACTTAACGACGCTTTATATAGTGGATGAGCATAGTTTCCCCAAAGAGCTGACGGAGGATCATCGCTGGCACCATTTAAACCCATAACTAATAAGATTCCTATAAAAGCATCTAGCTCATCCATTGAAATCAATCGAAAGTTGTGAGGCTTCACTTTCAGTGCTTTTATATCTTCTGCATTTTTCGTGTTAAAATTTAATGCTAAATCATTCCCTTTTTTGTTGCTGTGTCGGAGGATTTCACTTTTTATATTTTCTGTAAAGAACTCGTCAAATATTTCCTTAGCTGTCATTAACTTAGTGAATTTGCGATGTGGTCCACCTTCATAAAAATAAGATTTCTGTCCAGGATATACATTGGTACATATATTTGAATATAACTAAACCCACCTTTTTTACGCAAAATATTTTGAGATTGATTTTTGGCATTTGGTAACTCTTGGGTATACCATTCCGTTTGATCTTTCGCTATGTATTTTGATTTTGAAACAATTTCAGAAGCTTCGCCACGCAATTCTAAATCCTCATTTTCTTCTTCGTCCTCATCAAGATTGACTGTACCTTCTTCTTCTATATCTGATGCTTCATCTTCTGCTGGAAACCATTCCTCGTCACTAAAACATTCTTGTTCGATGGGATATGATATACCATCATCCTCTACTTCGAATTCACATAATATGTCAATGTTGTCCGCAGTTAGGCTAAAATATTTCACGGAACATACAATAAAAATAAACGAAAAGTAAAATATCTAATAAAGCTTACGCAGAGATGTTAAGACAACCATTACGCCACGGTAATTGATCTAAAGACTTCGATGACATCTTTGGTCTATTTTCGGCAGACTGCGTATTGCCCAATCCTGCAGCGCTTGTCGAAGCTCCGGATGATGATCCCACACCATAAGGTTCAGCTTCAAATGCATCCAACTCCATAATATGTGCACTACGTTTACGCGACATTATTAAAAATTAGTAAAACAAACGAACTCGTCCGCACGCGTCAACAGCAAAAAGAGAAATAAGAATGCAAAAAGTGTGGAAACGCACACAGAATTGATATTTGACATTTAAATAACAATCCTGGGATCCCCCGAATTACAACACATTGCATTGTATTGTTTTCAAATCTTAACGGCAAAATTAGTATTCACGGGTACCCGGGTACCCTTATCAGGAGTCTACGTATAAAAATGTTATCAGACATGTTAGGGTTAATGCTTAGGTGACGGGTAGACCAGGGACGTATGCGGATGGGAATGGCGGTGAGTGTTTGCTATTATGTACGGACGTCATGACGTCACGTTACAAACTTTATTATGTTTAAGAAATTATGTATTTACATTTTTAGTTAGGTTGTGCCATGACCGAATAGCAATTCTACCTACACATGTACCTAAAAAAACGTAAACTTGAAAGTGATTATTTTTTATTTTATTCATTTTTTATTTATTTTTTAATATGTGAGTTAATATTTAACTTTCTTAACTTATTTAAGAAAATGCTTTTATGTTTATATTTTTTTTAATAAATTGAATATTTATGTATATGCATTGTACTTATAAAAAGTGATTTCTTTTCATTGCTTATTTCGCTCATTATTCTTTACGCTTGCAGCGTCACGCTCTCCACCTATTCCAAGCACAGATAACTAGAATACCGATATTTCTGTTTGTTGTGTATGTAATCGTACAAGTATTTCTGATAATTGGTACTTTCACTCTCTCATACCTATTCCATCGATATCTAAAAGAGAAATATTCCATACGCACTCAATCCAAAGCGAGCGAAGCAGATACAAGCAGATATAAGAAAAATGAACAACAAGCAACAAGTGTGTTTGGAAGGATCTTTGCAGGCCTTTAATATGTACTTTCAAATCGTTTTATTTTTTAAATTATATAAAAGTATTTCAGTTCAGTAAAAACTGCGGTACATGCAGGGACGAATCCTTCATACATTGAACGTATTGAGTGCTTCCGTAGAAAATTTCTAATATTTAACCATAAAAAATTATATTAAAATAAATAATGCAATCAGAACGGGCATTCTATAGAAATTGCTCCCATATCTATTTTATGTACATATTTCTCTTCTTTCTCTCTTGCTTGCATAAGAATATTGAATACTCTTTATACTAAAATTCTCTCAAAATGATTGAATTTTTGAAATCATTATTTTTGGTATGGGATTTTCATTAACTTTTGAAAATCATAGCATACGTTGAGCCGAATTTCAGTTTAGTAAATAATGAATTTAAACTAGGCATTCTGAACAGCTATGAGCAAACGCAAAATGAAAATGCAAAAAGACGTAAACAAACCAAACAGTGCTACACATAGAGTAAATTTATAGTAGAGCCGCCATTTGTCTCATCTGACGTTTCCTTTCACACTCTTCGTGATGCGGTCGGTGTGATAGAGAGATGTTTGACGAAAAGTGACATACACCAGGTGGAATTACAATAACTTCTTGCTTTAATTTTTCATTTAATTTTGGGGAAAAACTGTGAAATTTAAATGTGTTTTAAACATTTTTATTGACTGTTATTGTTAGCATACATTTGTGTTGTATTTAACACATTAATTTTAACACACAAAACGAAATGCCGTTGTTGTTAGTTTGTTCGTTGTTTTGAACCATTGCCTCTATCTGGTATTAGTAAAGCAATTCTTTTCAACATCAAACGTATACATCACACGAGGACAAATGTCAGAAATTTGGTGAGTGAAAGATTTTCTCTACCCATATTTACTCTATGGCACTGCCTATACCTCAGTAACGAATAATGCGCGTACTAAATTCATTATTTGCGAAATATTCTTATTTATGATTTGATGTGGTAGGACGCATGCGCATAAAATAAAATTAATATTTTTTTATTAAAATTTTGCATTTTTGTAAACCCAACAATTTTTGAAAGTGAATCCTTGCAATTGTATCATAGAACAAGTTTTGGAAAAGTGTTTTTCTTCAAGAGTTTTCGATGATAAAAAAAATATTATAAATGGTGGTAGACCTATTCCGTCTTTAGAAATAAATACAGTTATCAAGCGATGTATAAGACACTTTTCAACGCAATTTTATGAAACTTTTCCCTGGTTAACGGGTTGCAAAAAAACAAATGCATTATATTGCTGGCCGTGTCTTTTATTTTCAAAAGAAAAAACTGTTTGGAATAGTACTGGATTTCGCGATATGAACAATTTAAGTAAGGCCGGAAAAAGGCATGGAAAAGAATGTAGTTCACATTTAACTGCAATGATTTCAATTAAAATGTTTGGTCGAGTTCGCATTGAGAATTTAATTGATTCTACTCGTTCATTATCCATTAGAAATTATAATGAAAACGTCAACAAAAATCGGGAAATATTTAAGAGTCTTACTGATGTGACTTGTTTTTTGGCATGTCAAGAACTATCTTTTAGAGGTGATAATGAATCTCAAAATTCGCTAAATAGAGGAAATTATATAGAAACAGTAAATTTATTGGCGTTGTATAACCCACTTTTAAGAAATCATTTAGATAATTCTACTGTTTTTTCTGGATTGTCAAGCGATATCCAAAATGATATAATTTCCTCTATTTCTTTCGTATTATTAGAAGAAATTCGCAATGAACACAAAAATTCTGATTATGTGGGATTATTATTAGATGAAACAACCGATGTATCCAATAAATCGCAACTATCAGTTATGTTTCGTTATGTAAAGAAAGATGGTCATCTTGTTGAAAGATTTATTTGTTTTGCTGATGTTTCTCTTGGTAGATCAGCTCAGGATTTGTTTGATTTCATTATTCCTTTTTTGAAAAAAGAAAACGTATTTGATAAATTAGTTTGTCAAAGTTACGATGGAGCCGCTGTTATGTCTGGAAATTCCAATGGTTTGCAAATAAAAATTAAAGAAGTGATTCCAAATGCTCATTATCTTCATTGTTTTGCCCACAAATTAAACCTTGTTCTTTCGCAATCTGTCTCAAAAATAAAGAAATGTGCTGGTTTTTTTAAAAGTATACAGAGTTTTGTTAACTTTTTTAGTCATTCTTCAAAAAGATCGGGTGCATTTAATGAAATTGTACAAAAAAAAATTCCTAAAGCTGCCCCAACTCGATGGGAATATAACGGACGAGTTGCTCAAACAATATTTGAATTAAAAGAACATTTAATAACTTTTTTCGAAAATATAATTGATAATGAAAGCAATTGGGATAATGAAGCTATTCTGCAATCTAAAGGTTTATTACATATCTTAAATGACAAAATATTCATAGTTCTGCTTTACTTTTTTAATGATTTTTTTCCGCTTGCAGACATTTTATTTAAAATACTGCAAACTAAAGGCTCCGATGTGCAATTTTGTTTAAAACAAATTAATAATTTCAGAAATAATATAATAAAGATAACTGAAAATTATGAAGCTTTTTGGAGTAACCTCGAAGATAAGGAAAATTTGCAAAATTTTGATAGCCAAAGGCGGTCCGATTTGAATTTATCAAGCAAAGAACAAATTCAAGATCTGTTAACAGTCATCGCGAGACAAATTATTTCAGAATTAGATAACAGATTCAGTTCTTTACCAAATTTTGAATTTTTAAAGCTGTCTGACACATCCAAATATGAAGAATTTGCTAATAAATTCCCTGAAAACCTGCTTATCAAACTGCAAAATTCCTATCCTGGGTTCATTGATATACCAACATTAAAAACTGAACTAAAAGTCTTGTTCATAGACGATAATTTTAAAAACAAAAAAGATATTCAAGAAATATTACTATTTTTAATAGAAACAGAATTAGATAGTTGTTTTAGTGAATACTTTAAATTATGCAAATTAATGTTGACATTTCCAGTAACACAGCATCTGTAGAAAGATCATTTTCTTGTTTAAAAGGGATTAAAACTTGTTTAAGAAATAGATGTGCACAATTGAGACTATCTAATTTAGCCCTAATATCAATTGAAAAGGCATTATTAATGGATATGGAAAGTAAAACCGACTTTTATGAAAAAATATTAGACCATTTTGCTCTCAAAGAACGGAGAATTGAATTACTTTATAAAACTTAAAATACATACATATATAACTATAATCACGGTGGGGTTTAAAAATTTTAATTTTTTTGGAAAACCACCCCAGACATTTTTGAAGGCATGTGTCTAGAGTAAAAAAATGCAAACCCCAAAATCGCGGAACGTCAACTTTTTTTTTTGCCCATTTGAATTTTTTTTTGCATTTCACTAGTTTACAAGTGAATGTGAACTTTATTATACTTAATTTAAGGTCTTGTTTGTTCAAATAGGATACCGTGTGCACAAGTTATGTGCAATAGAGTTAAAACACCGCTACAAATTTTTGTAAAAAAAATTCAAAAACTCATATCTGGAAAACTAATCGAGAGAAAATTTTTTAAAATTCACTTTCGTCTTTAGGAGACCCAAATTCATAGCAAAATAATTTTCAGGTTTTTGCAGTCCGAAAATTAAAGCTTGTAAACTAGTAAAATACAAAAAAATTTTAAATGAGGTGTGCTTCCGTTCTTAAAAAAGTCACGCTTCGTGCCTGGGTACATGTAATATAATATAATTCATTTTTGTTGTCTTACTTACATACTTATAAAAAAAATATTGCAAAAGAATATGGAATATTGAAACAAATTAGAAATCTTAGCTCCAAAATAAGTGATTTTAAAATATAATAAAAAAAGGTCAAAGAAAGAAAAAACAAATTAAAAATCAATCAATTAATTCGTTTATTTCTGCATAAATGTAAATTATTTTGATATTTGAATGCAGGAACATTATTTGAGTAATGGTAACTGAATTAGTTCCAATAACGGACCTTATTTCTGATATTAGATTTCTGGCCATCGAAAAAGTTACTTCTGAAGCGGTACTACTTGCTGGAGTGGCTAGTAATTTGCAGCTTACTCTGTATAAGAAAGGGAACTCCGCTTGATGTGAGTCCACCAATGCAAAATATTACACTCATCATAAAATTCTACAACTGTAATTTCATACAGACGGATTTCATGGTCTATTTTATCTTTGGAGTTCAATGCTGCTGACTCTTGTACGAAGCCAGTAAGAAGCTCAGAGTGGAATGATCACATTTTGGATGAAGAAGGCATATCATAATTTTCTATATTAATATTTTCTGCACAGCTTCTCATTAATTTTTTGAATTCAGATTTTATAAGATATTTGTCGCTTTCGGCAAATTGCTTTAGCTTGTTTGTGTGTGGAAAAAGAAAAAGAGAAATTTTATGATATAAATGCATATTTCTAAGTACAACTTCATTTAAAAAGATGCTTAACTTAGCTTTGAAAGCTTTTACGACATCGGAATTATCGTGGTGGATACCAAAAATTTTTATCGGCTGAATAATATACAAAATACAAATAAAAACCCAATGCAAAATCGAATAATTTTCACCCTCCAATTTTTTTGATGCTTCTTCAAAAGAACTCAAAATTTTTACGACCGCGTTCATGGAACTCAAATTAATTCTCTGCATTTCGTTTTTTTCTTGCAGGATGGAAGTTATGTCAACCTAATTTTTTTCAACTGATGTCAATAAATAGAAAATTGTGTTCCAACGAGTAGGGCAAAATTTTGTCAATGAGTGCTGTAGCTTTGAATTTAACCCGGATTTTTAAAAATATTTCACAAGTTTGGTGCTTAAATTACAAAGCTCTGGCGTTTCCTTAATGGATTTTTCAACTGTATTGTTTAACAAATGATTGATGCAAAAAATACGGTTGCACGATTGAAATGCGTAAATCATATTAGCACTCGTGTCAGTAACGATAATTGCTTTGTCTTTAAGTTCACAATTAAAAAAAATGGTTTCCCATTACATCCCATGAAGGAACCGGTATTTTGAGAAGCTTTTTCATGGCTATATACTTGATTGTGTCGCCGTCACTATGCGAGGTGACCGCCGCCGAAAGGAATTTTTTTGAAGGTGGTCAGAGCAGGGTTCGAACCCGGGATCTCATGTACCAAAGCCGCGCACACTAACCATTGCACCACCGACGGCTAAGTTCACAATTGAAATCTGCTAAAGTCTCCACAACTTTACGCTTAATGTTTTCACCACAAATAAAAATATTTTAAGGTTCTTTAGCAATCCACGATATATATTACTGAAATTAAAATATTTTTGAGAATTGAAATTGAAATACTTGTTCATACTAATTTTTTGGGTATTTTGTAATGTACAAGATTGCAATATTTCTTTCTTATCATAAATTGTTAAGAACATATCAAAAAAACTTTTCGTCAAACCGACGAGTTTTTATTACCACCTATTGACCATGGTTGTAGGGGAAAGATGTTCTTATAAATAAAGCAATAATGTTTAGGGAGCAAAGTAGACTGGGAGCCATTATACGCTAGCTTGCAATCGGGTGGGGGGGTTCGTGTCTACATTACTCGACTACTTCCTACAACTTTTCTAGTTTCGTAGTTTTATAATTTTTCGTAGTATTATTGGTATTACTATTCCTTTTATTATTTACCAGTTTAATGCACTTCCTTCGAAGGAATCTCCCTTTGACTTGCCCAATCCTTGATTTTCATACCTATTCCGATTATGCTTTTGGTGGGACATCGGCTTTCGATCAGATTGCCTTTGTAATTAATCTCCTCTCTCCTTTAATTTTGCGGTAAGATCGGACTAAGCAGAGTACCCCAAACTAAGTGACCAACCGTCCTGGGCCCTCAATAATCGCAAGATTCAGGGAGTTTACGTGGACGGCACCTTTGGAGCGGGGACTGATCACAGGTTGGTCAAGCACAGAAACGTAGACATTTCACTTAAAGTCGTAGAGCAGATTTATCTACCTGATCAGCCCATCGGTAAATGGTTGTGTGGTCTTAGAAATGCACATTTCTTTCAAAACCCCGTTGAAGATTGAAGGATCTTAAAAATTTATTAAATGCACTTATTGAAAAAATGAGATTCAAAAAGATTAAAGAGAATTCGTCTGAAAAAAAACCAACAGACTATACTCTTTAAAAACTGTTAAAATAACAATTTCTTTTTAAAATTAAATTTTAATTTTCCAGTATATCTTCAGATATAATTTAATTTTGTTTGATTTATTGAGTTCAAAATCTTTTCTTATTCTTATTATTTCGCTTGTTTTTTTTCTTATAGAAAACTTAAATCATTTCTGTTTCAGAGAAACTCAAAAATTTTTGAAATATACATATTTTCTTGTACAAAATTTAAATTTACAATCGACCCAATATGAGTGAAGAAAGTGGTTTAGATAATGACAGTTTATTAATAGTTGCGACTGGCGTTCAACAATTATTGGTAAAATGGGGGTGTGAAGAACTTATCAACGATTTTACTTCCAAAAAAATTGACGGTGAATGTTTTAAAGAAATGACTGAAGAGGATATTCAAAACTTGATTCCATGCGAAAAATAAGGACTGCGCATTAAATTTAGAAGCCGGCTTTTAAAGTGGCGTCAAGTAAACGTAAGTTTTCCTGTACTTTTGTTTGTTTGATCTTCGTATCTGGATATACATACTGTAAAATTTAGTCCTTTTCAATAACTGCGTTGTCTGATGCTGCAACACGTTCGCTTGCATCAACTTCTAGTTGGATAACAAATTCGAGATTCTCAAGCCACCGTGGCTCACCATATTCGTCTTCGACCACAGCAGAATTTATTGATAAATTTAAAGTAACTATATTTATACTGAGCGTATCACAGCATTGTATAAAACAATTCATTTTCTAGAACTTAGAAGGCATTCTTGAAGAATCGTTTGTAGGAAAACCGATCTGTGAAATGTCTTTGAAAAATGAGCCACTAACAAATAAGTCTCGAAATGATTTGTGCGATACCATAGCTCATTACTGGGTCGTCAACAACATTGGACATGTACTGTCATCGCAGTATTGCAGGAAAATTGTAGACATTATTTTATTTTCTCCGCTTGAAGATAAGGTAAATAATATAATATTGTAATAAGAAAATATTCGTTTCACGTGTAACGTTTCATAGTTTAAGAATATAATTCATTCTACCAATAAAATAATTGTTAACTCATAATTTTACTTTTGATTTACTTCTCTATAACGCTTAACAACTTCTTTATAGTTTTATACAAAGCTCATTATTAAGAAATTTATTTTTGACTGCACTTCTTTGTTTTTTAATGTTCTATAAATATGTTATACTTTCAATTTCTATTTTTTATGAACACTACATAAATTTAAACAAAAATATTAAGGGCAAATTAGCCTAGAAGTATTACGGTCTGTTGAGGAAGTATATAGAAAAGGGTATTATCAAAAGCAAATATAACATTAAACGACAAAAAACAGTAATAGAACATCCCGAAATCATATCTGAGGAAGTCGACGAAACACTGATTGGCAACCAGGTGTGGTTGCAAAGCAACAAACAGCCTGAAGCGGTGGTAGTAGAAATGTGGCGGAATAGTTTTAGTCTACGAATGCTGCACATAAAATCAGATCAAGACATATTTACCGAGTGGCCTATACTAAAGCAACAAATTGGCATATCTCTGGTAAAATATAAACATTTGAATATGTATAAAATCATATAAGAAACTATGTTTTGAATTGCATATTTTATAAATTTTTTATTTGCATATTTTATAATTCTTTATTTATCAATACATAATTTAGAAAAAAAAACATAAACACAATAAACATGTTAAATACTCAGCTAATTAGTACAGAGGATTTAATTTATTTTTTGTTTTCTTGAAATACTTATACAAACTTTTTTTATCACAACATTTATAAATATTAATACTAATAAATATATATAAATATTAGTTATTAGTATTATTAAACATTAATATTATTAAACAGTAATAAATAAATTAAAATAATAATAAATACAATATGTCTTTTCAATGTTGTGTTTGTTTCTGTGTATGTGCATTATTTATTTAGTGCTGCTGAATATTTTCCCCGATCTTACCAATTTATTCCTCAATACGTCAAAAACATCCTTTGTATCCACCGAAAATTATTTCGTAAATATTTGGAAATAATTCTTCTATTGAACCAATTTTTTCTTTTGCTAAATTGTAGAAATAATTCGTAGAAATACCTAATTCATTCTAAAAATCCACCAAAAACACTTTTGAAAACTTTGGGAATTAATTGAACAATTTACAAATTTTATTCTTCAATACTGGGAAAGAAAAATTTGCTAAAAGCCAGAAATATTTCAATAATTTGACTAATTTAATTCGTTGAATTTCCTAAATCTATGAATAAGATTTCTAATTATAATTCGTTATTAAATATAAAACATTAATTAAAACAAGGAATCTTTTTGTTGAATCAGTGCTTGACAGAAAGAATTCTTTCAAAATAAGAATTAGAGATTTGTCAAATTTACAAATGGTTTTATGAAGCTAACAAATTAATTGTATGTTATAACAAAAGCTGTAGGATGAAAAACAACAAATCATATTTTGTTAAATCAGATAAACTGATTCTATGACTGAAAACCATATAAAAAATTCGTTGAAATCGGACCCAACATTGACAGATATCATAGAATGTTTTTTTTTCTGTGCGTGAAAGTAGAACGCGCACAGCTCACTGGTTGTGAGAAGCTCTTCCTAATCCCTACATGGGATGTAACGGGAAACCACTTATTTATTTTTAACCATTTTTCATATTTTTGAATAAAATGACTTCTCGCTATACAACCGTTTTCTTTGCAACTTAGCAAGCGACAATCGCTTACTTGTACCCAAAACACGACTAACGTCAGTATGCGGTAATAAATTATTTGTCGCGACGCTGAAAGTGAATGACTGGATCACTTTATATTCATGCTTCTCATTCGTAATGTCAATGCTTTTTCCCTCTACTTGAATTATGTCTATTGCAACACATTACACGACATAGGGCCTTTTCAGAAATACATCACTGCTCTGCAACTGATGCGCAGCACGTTCGTAAATTCAACATTTGACAACTTTGCAGGTGTTTTGAGACCGTAATTGCAAACAAAATGCGCAACAAACAAGCTTCTGCAACAGTTGTTGCATTTCCGAATAGGCCCATAGTTATATGAATGGTAATAGGGGATAGGAAAATATATATCTATATAATTCCTATATTTCCTACCATGTCCAAAAGTTATTTCACTCTTGGAATTAACCAACATAATGACAATCACAGATGTAAAATATTGAATGTTATTATATTGTATTTTCGATTTAAATAAAGATGTTGATGTAACGTTTCCCATAACTCAAGACCGGTGTACCAAGGTGGGATGGTAGATGTGTTTATGTTTTAAACGAGGTAAAACAATATGCGTGTTTTGGTTACACCGCTTGCTTATATAATCGCTTGTTTTGTATGAAGCACTTAGCGGAGACTTAGTGAAGACTTAGCGACATGAATCATTTTCGCTAAGTTTATAATTTTTATTTTTTGCCATCTTTTACCATATTCAACCCTTAACCTTATTTTTGAATAATATGACTTTTCGCTAAATATCCGATTTCGTTGCAACTTAGCAAGCGATAATCGCTTGCTTGTAACCAAAACACGACTAATATTTCCTGATGATTTCGGGCCCCACGTTGGGCGCCATTTATTTGTAATGTCCGATTCAAGATAGGTGGCAATATACGTGGACGTTAGTTAAACGCTGGTATAAAGATACCATAGGTAATATTGTGAAATGAATTCTCTGTTTATGGTCGCACTTTGGAACGGTACGTACGCACGCGTTTGAAGAACTACGTAGCTACTTCGGGAGATATGGGCTGGGACCTTGTTCCACAGACGAACCGTTGGCCGTACAAAAATAAAAAAATCACGTGCGGATTAAAATGGTCTTAAATGAAAGCTATAAACAAAAAAATACAAAAAGATGGTGAAGAATCTCATTGCAACCGACCGTTGAGAGCAAGGATGAATATGGTCTTTGCCTCGTAACCCACCCATCCAATGGTTTCTCGATAGGAAATAATTGTTTTCTAAAAACCCATAAACCATGAACCTTACATCCGACCTTGAAGCTTACTTTAAGATAACAATTATTTTATTTTTCTACCCAATATTTATTCAAAGTACTAATATTTAAAAAAAATCATTTGTCTGTGACTACATCAATAGGATAACAGAATGGGAATTCCTGAATTAGATCAAAACAATACAACCACAAAATAATGAAAAAAATTCCAGAAATAATACTAAAGAGAGTTTATGGTATATTCACTAAGTTCTCTATTCTCTATATGCATGTGAATTTATTTATTTACTCAGCTAAAAGCAGCTGGAATAATATAATATTACATATTTCAGTTAAAATTTAAAGTAAATGTAAAATTAAAGTATAATAATTATATTGAAAGAACAAGAACAGTGCTAAAAGAGCAATCAGGAACAAGATTAATTGGGAGACCAGGAAATTGGTAGCTTGGTACTCACGAGTTGACTCGCCTACCTGGTCGGACCAGCCTCTCGGATCACCTCGATGCTTTTTATCTCTGGTCTTGGCGCCCTACCGTGGGAAAAGCACAGAAGGTGAGATAGACGAAGATTGTAAATTACTAGCACACATACCTGACAAGGTTGGCCCTACGGCGTTGACCGGAGTATTGACTCAAGACCGAGGCCTGAGGAGTGATACGGTTGAGATAGGCGATGATTGTAAATTACTAGCAAACATACCTGACAAAGTTGGCCTCACGGGGTTGACCGGAGTATTGACTCAAGACCGAGGTCTGAGCAGTGATACGGTTAGCGGTACCCTTACCATGATGCTGCATCTCGGGCCCAACACATGGACATGACAATTGGTAGCTTGGGACTTCCGAGTTGACTCGCCTACCTGGTCGGACCAGCCTCTCGGATCACCTCGATGCTTTTTATCTCTGGTCTTGGCGCCCTACCGTGGGAAAAGCACAGAAGGTGAGATAGACGAAGATTGTAAATTACTAGCACACATACCTGACAAGGTTGGCCCTACGGCGTTGACCGGAGTATTGACTCAAGACCGAGGCCTGAGGAGTGATACGGTTACCGGTACTCTTGCCATGTTGCTCCATCACGGGCCCAACACAAAAGTGGCACTCCTCTACGTCCCCTCTACTGGAAGATATATCAGGAGTGAATGGAGTAGTGGTAATGGTGGCCTCCATGGGGTGCAGTGGGTGGTCGTTGAAGCACAGTACGGACAGCCTTATGAGTGTCTTCATAACCCTGCCATCGGAAGTGGTCCAATAATAGCCGTACTTCTCTTCCGGGGTCCGTGGGTGGGGGTAGAATTTGATGACGCACTTCGTCATCATTCAAGGTTCCGTACTTCATTTCACCATCGCACGTGACCAAACCCCAGATGAAGGAGATGGTGTTATCATCCAGTACGGGCTGCTGCATGGTCATCCGCCGCAAAAAGGGCATGCTCATCTGAGGTCGAGTACACGACCATGACCTTAAATGTGGGCAACACAATCCCGCACAGCAAACCTCGGGCTACCTGGGCACTTTGGGATACTAGGCTGCAGTATAGGGGTGGACAATTACTGGTTCGGGGTTGAATTACTATGCCGGTGTGAACTGCCGCACCTTCCCCATACTGCAATAGTATCTGCACTGATAATGGCACACCTCAAATATCGCACCCGTGTGCCACCCGGACAAACCTAACCATTATACTGGTGCCTCTTGCCGGGAGAAGAGTTTTGCCTCCAGCGGCCCCATTCGCCGGTGATTGGCTCAAAGTTGCCCCTTGGGTTTAATCCCCGGTAACATCTTTTGCAGGCGATGTTTGTTTGTTGACCTGTGGGATAGATTAGAGGAGGATTAGGGAAAGATTCATCCTTCCTGTATGTGTAATCATACTCATCTTATTTGCACGCGTACTTCGTTGGTGAATATTTATCCGCGTCGTCTAAGTGGCCTGGTGGACGGACAAGATGGAGATTGGCTCAATTGCGGCACATGAATATGTGCATTTACTTACCCCGATTTGCGAAAGTCTTCAATGTGAACTGGTTTTCCTTCAGTATCGTCTCGAAATTGAAGACTGTATTGGAATTGGCGATAATGTGCCGTCGTAATTTCAATTGTGAGTGTTTATTTTTTTCCTATGAAGCATTTGGCAGTTTATTTTGAAATGATTTCCATTTGTTTCCACAGTTGCTAAACTGCGTAATAGCACAGTTGGGGAATCATGTACACGGTTGTGAGTCACTGGAAGACATAGCCACCTGGTGTTGTTACATGGCCATAGCGGACATGCTGGATCATCTGACCATTGCGATTAGGCGCCGCCGGCCCAGCTTGCGGCAACGGAGTTACTCTTCTTTCGTACTGTGTGAATCGAAAGAAGTGGGCCCGTGGTATGAATGTATGGCTGACGGTGCGTGTTGTGAATGATCGCTGCATATTTTGACTCGTGATTACCAAGAGTGACACAAGGATCGACATGATGGATCAGCTGGATGACGATGCGTGATGAATTTCAAAGCGTTGTACAACTTGGAGTGAGAGACCCTGAGCAACGGGGGCACTCCCACGGCCTTCCCTTTTATAATAAAATAATAAAAGCTTGTTTATTTCTAGCTTTTGTATACTTAGAACTATTTTAAATTCTAAAATGTATAAATGTATGTAACGATATTTTCCAAAACTTTTTCATATGAAATTAGAATATATAAATTTTATTATTTAGTTTTTCTTTCATTTCTATTGTGTTTTTTATTATTATTATTGACAATAAATTTATATACTTACAAGCGTAGAAGTGTGAAGCATGATCTACAAAAATTATCACC